>PVKA01027208.1:0-30782 GCA_004027165.1 Ctenomys sociabilis
TGTTGTGAGTTCGAGACCAGCCTAGGCTATAAAGTGAGTTTAAGGCCAGCCTGAACTGCATAGTGAGACCCTGTCTCAAAAAGACAAAAAAAAAAAAAAAAAAAAAAAAAAAAAAAAAAAAAAAAAAAAAAAAAAAAAAAAAAAAAAAAAAAAAAAAAAAAAAAAAAAAAAAAAAAAAAAAAAAAAAAAAAAAAAAAAAAAAAAAAAAAAAAAAAGAAAGAAAACCAAATCACCAACAAAGGAAAACCCATCACAATCCCAGAGGACGTTTCAACACAAACCCTTACATTAAATAGAGCTTTGAATGAAGTATTTCAAGCCCTGAAAGAAAACAACTTCCAACCCAGACTGATGTATCCTGCAAAATCATTTTTCAGAATGAATGGAGAAATAAAAGACTGTGATGCAAAAGAACAACAGAAGAAATTAATGACAACAGAACTAGCCCTACAAAGGATTCTGAAAGATAGTCTAGAAAGAGAAAACAAAGTTTATATTTCCAAGAGTACCAATAGAAAGAAGCCACCAGACAGACGAAACAGTTAAATGGTGGGGAAAGACAGAGAAAAAACAACAGGGAAATTATACGGTACAGACAAACCAATACATTGTAGTTAGAACCATCAATATGAATGGTCTCAATTCAACAAGAAAAAGAAATAGACTGGCAGAATGATGAGGAAACAAGATCCAACAATATGCTACATGCAAAAAAATGTGTAACTAAAAAGAAATTCATAGGCTGAAAGTCAATGGATGGAAAACAATATTTCAAGTGACAGAAACTAAGAGAAAAGCAGGGGTAGCTATACTATTTACAGATAATATGAACTTCAATCCAAGATTAATAAAGATAAGGAAGCACATTACATACTTGTTAAAGGAAAACTCCAAGAACAGATAAAGTAATAAATACATATGCATCAAATACAGAGGCATTCACCCATATAAAACAAATACAAAAGACATGAAAAAGACCAGCCAAATAGTTCAGCTGATTAAAGCACCTGCAAGCAGGCACAGGGGCTGGGGATTTGATCCCCAAGCCTACAGTGCCAGCCCCTCCCCATGGACTCACTGAGATGGCAACTGATACTGGGCATAGTGGCACATGCCTGTTATGCCAGATCCTGGGAGGCTGTAAACAGGTGGATCACTATGAGTCTAATCTAGTAATGAAACTCTGAACACCCTGTAGACCCTTCCTTAAAATACATGAAAAATCAAATAAGCGCTAACAGAATTTTTTTTTGACAGAACCAGGGATTGAACTGAGGACCTTGCAGTTGCCAGAGAAGTGCTATTCCACTGAGCCATCTCCCTGGCCCTCACTATCAGAATTATAATGGTGTGCTTTAGTGCCTTAATACCCCATTGTCACAAAATAGATCAGCTTAACAAATGCTAGCAAAGAGGTGTCATAATTGGACCAAACCTGTAAGCAAATTAGCTTAGTATATGTGTACAACATTTTCTACCTCACAACATCATTCATTTGCCTTTACTTAAGTAAATTCATTCATTACTTTAGTAAATGCAAATGAATTGGACCAGAGTGCAATAAAATTTGAAATCAGTGCAAAGAAAACCACAAAAACACCATATACACATGAAAATTAAGTAATAGCCTCCTGATCAGTCAATGAGTCATAAATGAAATTAAATAGTATGTACAATTAAATTATAATACCTATAGATTCTGGAATGTATAAGATGCAATAAAAACAGTCCTAAGAGGAAAATTCATAGTGATAAACTCTCACATCAAGAAAATAGAATGAGCTTAAATAAACCACCTAATATTGACCCTCAATTTTATAGAGAAAAAGTCAGGCCTGAAATTCATACAAGGGAGGAAATTATAGAGATGAGAGCAGAAATCAGTGCATTTGAGACAAAATAATATAAAAATGAGTTAAAGTGATGATTCTTTGAAAAATTAAATAAAATTTAGAAAAACTTTAGCCAAAGTCATCAAAAAAGAAAGAAAATATTTAAATTTGTGTAGTGAGGAATGAAAAGAGACAGAAAATCATCACAGTTCAAGATCATCAATATTGGGCCACAACCAGATGGAGAGAGGAGAATGAGAAAGAGTGCAGGCAAGCACTGCCTGGGTCCTGCCAGAGGTAGGATAACCTTGGATGTAGCTGATGCCCACAGAGAAGAAGGCCTCCTCCCTGCCCAGCCCTCTGCCAGCCTCCTTGGATACGGTTTGGGGATAGTGAGAAGGGTGGCGATGGGGGGGAGCTGTCCAAACTCCCCAATGTGGCCCTTAGTTTGAGTGCAACAGTAATATACACATACCCAAGTTTATAGAAGCACAGTGTGCAATAATTAAATCTTAAAAATTCACCAAATGCTCATCAACTGATGAAAGAATAAAAATAACTGTTATTGGTTGATTTTTTAGGAAATAATTTTGTTGCTGTTGTTCCAAAGATTGCACTCAAGATCTTGCACTTAGTAAGCAGACACTTATGCTGCTGAACTATCTCTTCAGTCATGTTGAACTTTTTTAATGTATTTATTTGCCATTTGTATTTTTTTATCTGAAAGGTACAATTAAATACGTCAAATGGAAAGAAATGGATCAATGGGTGGGAACAGCTGAGATGAAGGAAATGAATGAAGAAAGAAAGAAAGAAAGAAAGAAAGAAAGAAAGAAAGAAAGAAAGAAAGAGAAAGAAAGAAAGAAAGAAAGAAAGAAAGAGAAAGAAAGAAAGAAAGAAAGAAAGAAAGAAAGAAAGAAAGAAAGAAAGAAAGAAAGAAAGAAAGAAAGAAGAAAAGATAGATGAGACTGGGTGTGGTGGAACACACCTGTAATCCCATTAGTTGGGAGGCTACAAACAACGCAATCGCCGAGTCTGATCTAGTAGTGAAACACTGAACACCCTGTAGACCCTTCCCTAAAAATACAAAAAAAAAAAAAGAGAAAAAGTTAAAACTAGTGTTTACATTAATAATGAGAAACTTGAATGTGTTTTTAAACTAAAGGTAAAAGCATATCTATTTTATACATTTTTAAATAGTCATAGCTTTTTCTTATGAAACTGCCAGACACTGCTTTTATCTAATGAAAAAGTTTCAGTTTTGCACAATATTTTCTTCATTATGTTTACTTTGAGTGAAATTTCCATAAATGTAAATTATATTGATTTTTATACTGTCATTTTATCAGTTTCACTTCTAGGAAAATGGCAAAATATTCTTTTCATCATAAATAAAATAAAGATGATAGTTTAGGATATCTATAAGGATGAAATATAAGAAATTTTACCTATGTGAATACTTCTGTATTTTAGCATAGACCTAAATTTAGAGTAGTTACTTCAGCAGCAAAGAAGTTTCAAAAGGAAATAAAGAAGTGCTCTCTACAGCTGCAAACTGCTAATATGAGTCAAAACACAAACACACCAAGCTCACAGAAACATCACCAACAATAGTAACAGTCAGGTTCTATTCTCACAATCCTAAAATTTACATAGATGCTTTTGATGGAGGAGGTGGTCCTGTGATATACAGAAGAAATAGCCGTTTTTTTCTCCTACTTTCACTCTGTGGAATACAACACAGAATATATCTGTGATTTTTGGTCACAAAAATGTGTGAGAATCTGTCCCCGATAGTGACCATTGAATCAGTTCTGCAACACACACCACCAACTGGATTTCTTCGATTACAGTTGACTTCTGACATCATCTATCTGAAGATAGTATAAGATCCCACAGTACAAGGGTTCATTCCCACATAACTCCCTCACATTTCAGTACCAAGCCTATTCATAAGTTGTGACCCCAGTTAGACTGACCAACTATACATCAGAGGTTTCCATAACCTCCTCTTTGAGCTCAACAAATTTGCTAGATTGACTGACAGAACTCAGAGGGAAATACATTTTGCATTTTATTTTAAATGGTAACATAAAGGATACAGATGGAAAACATACACAAGGCAAAGCATAAGAAAAGGATGATAGAGACTCCAGGTCCTCTCTATGTGAACCATCCTCCGGGAAACTATGTGTGCAACTATTGGTAAGCTCTCTAAGCTCTTCTGGCTTTTTATGGAAGATTTGTTATATAGGCATGGTTAATGAACTCATTGATAACTGATGATCAATTCAACCTTGAGTCTCTCTCTCTCTCTAATCTTGCCTTGGTCTTTCTCCAGCCTCTATCTTGAAACTAAGAAGGGCCACCTAACCACTGATCATATCATTAGCATACAAAACGATATTTAAAAATCCAAGTTTCTAAAAGATTTGCAGGCTCTCTAAAAGCAAACGAGGATGAAAAACAAATATGTATTTCACTATATCACAGAGGCAATTTTTAACCACAGTGTGTGGTGCATTGTTGCAGAAAGTGTGGGATCATACATTGCTACACTTTTCAAGGCAAATTTGGTAATATTTATTGGAATAGAAAATACATATGTTCTTTTAAACAGCAATTTTACTCCTAAAAATTTATCATATAATAGTAAAAGTGTACATGGGTACAGGTATATGTGAAAGTTGTCCATTTCAGCATGATTTGTAACAGTGAATAATTTCTAAAGAACCTAAAAGGAATTTATAGCTGATTTGTGACATTAAACTAGACATTCATGCAGTGATGGTCTCTGGGTGGAAGGAAATGAGATGCAGCTAACTTGTACTGTCATGGTAAGATGTCTAGTATATGTTGCTAGGGAAAAAAGAAAGGCAAAGTTGTTAACCAACCAATATCAAATGTGATCCTATTTTTTAAAAAGAATTTTGTGTGTGTGTATGAGAGAAAGAGAGAGAGAGAGAGAGAGAGAGTCATTACCTACACCTATATCTTTGAGAATTTCATTTATTCTCTCTTCTAGCAGATTTGGTATTTCTGTTTTAATAGTTAGATATTTAATCCATTTTGCTTTCAATTTAGTACATGTTGAGAGACACGGACCAATTTAATCCTCAGGATGTGAAAAGGCAGAAAGAATTACTATCATCATGAAATTAACCAAAATTATGGTAGGATTGTGGAGAAAAAGGAACCCTTCTCTACTGTTGATGGGAGTGCAGACTGACAGAACTACTATTGAAATCAGTGTGGCTATTCCTCAACTAGGACCAGAGGTCCCATTTGACCCAGATATTTCTATTGCTGGTATCTTTCAAAAAGAGCTAAAATCGCTATACCAAAGTAATATACGCATACCCATGTTCACAGCAGCAGTCTGTAATAGCTAACTATTGGAGGCAGCCCAAGTATGCATCAACTGATGAATGGATAAAAAAAATGTGATATTTTAATGCAATGGATTGTTAGTTAGCCATAGGAAAGGATAAATTTGAAATAATTTTAGTTAAAAGGATGTACCTTGAGATCATACTCTTAAGTAGAATAATTTGGTCACACAGGTATAAATACTGCATTGGTTCTCTGGTGTGAGAAATTGAAAGTGTAAATAAGGACCAAAATGTATAACAGATATTACAAAATTGGATGAAACTGTTCAAAAAAGGGGGAACTAGGGGTGAGGGGGAAGGAAGGAAAATAAAAGAAAGATAAAGTTGAAACACGTCTTTGTAAATAAGGAGAGAAAGAACGTTTGAAGGAAAGTGAGGAGAATAGAAAAAAAGAATCAAGATATATCATGCCCAAAATATGATATATCTTATACAGGCACAAATTCCCTATGATGAATATGATCATTAAGTGTACCTAAATTGTACTAAAAAATTTATTATTTTTTTGTGCAGTGTCTCACTACACAGCCCAGACTCATAGTGATCCTCCTGATTTCTGCCTCCCTGGTGCTGGGATTACAGGTGTGAGCTACCACGCCCGGACTCCATCGCCAGATCAGTGCACCCCAAGGCGGGGCCGACGTGACATGAGGAGCCAGGAATCGAACCCTAGCCCCTGCACTTACCTAATAAAAAACTTTAAAAATGTATGCACATATGTATTTGAACAATAAAATGTTCTATGTGCTACAAGCACAGCAAAACAAAAATGAAACAAAAAACCTGAATTTTTTTGTTTTGTACTGGAGATTGAACTCATGACCTTGTGCTCACCAGGCAGGTGCAGTTCCACTGAGCTATACACTGACCCTGGACTTATGAACTACAAGATTCCAGGTCATTTATTATTTATATTTTTCTGAATCATACAGATCTTTCCCAATAGGCAGCATAATTTTAGGATGTGAAAAAGAAACATTTGATGTTATTATTACTTTAAATACTAATTAGTCAACCCTTTGCTTCTATGAAACAATACCTGACATAAATAACTTAAAGAAAATATTTATTTAAGTTCATTATCTAAGAGGGTTAAGCCTGTGGTTGGCTGGCTGTCCAAAATCTTATGACATGGACAAAATGTAGACAAGATCTTTTCCAGAAAGGAATAAATATGGCCCTTAGTACATTGCCCAAGACAGTGCTCATCCCATCTTAAACCTCATGAACACAAACTTTACCATTCACATTCCTGTCAGCATTACAGCATTTTCCTCCCATGACAGAATTCCCCATTAAATTCTGTTTAAAACATTCTAGGGCTTCTCTGATCCAAATCTTCAAAACTTCTCAAATGTCTCCACAAAGTAGTTCCCACTGCTTCCAGATATGGTCAAACCAATGGCCTGTTTCTTGCTATGAATGTTTTCTGCTAGCATTTCATTGTTGTGACAAAACACATGACCATATACAAATCCAAGAAGAAAGGATTTATTTTGGCTCATGGTTTTGGAGTTCACAGTTCATGGTTAGCTGACTCCAAGACAGAAACATGAGTAGCCAGATGAGGCAAAAAAAAAGTATTTACCTCAGGGCAGCCAACAAGTAGAGAGAAAGGGAACAAGTCAGAGAAAGGGATTGAAGACAGGACACACAATGACACCCCAGTACTCATCATAAATTGTTTCTGGGGCCATGATTACTAACCAAACAAAGACTATGAAATGAATTCCTTTGGCTGGAAAGGGTTATGAGTTGTAAGGTAACCAACAACAAATTCTAGCTTATGTATGAAGTACAAAACATATGAATATCAAAATAAAATGCTCATTTCAAAATGCACTGAGTACCAAATTCAATAAAATTTAAAGTACTCAAGTATCAGGTAGAACTTTAGTCCCCAAGGTTGTGCAGCCATGAAACACTTCCTTCAAATTATGATTGTGTCAACAGATTAATCAGGTCATACAATTAGAAGCCTTATGTTCCACTCACCTGAAATTCCCACCCCTGACACACAAGATTTAGACATGACACTGTAGTTCTAAAGCATGACAAAATGCATAAGTGTATATGCATACACAAATACACAGAACTTCTATTTTCCTGAGAATGAAACATTATGTAGGACTGAGTCCACTATGGATCTACTCTGAGCAGACCTACTCTGAACATTTCTAAATGTTCCCCAATGCACAGAGTTGTTGTCAATCTGATTTATATTTATTGCAGAAAGAGTGTGCTATATGGGAGAGATAGGGCTACAAAAGGAAGAGGAGAAAAAATAAGAGTTGAGAAAGGAAGGAGGAGAGGGAAGAGCTTTAGAAAGCATACACTAGAGGCCTGATGACTTGCCTGGAAAAAAATTCACCAGAGGTTACCTGCCACTGATGTTTCCTATGCAATGCAAATTCTTGAGAGCTTGAACTAGATGATAGAGCAGCAACTCCCCCTCATTTGTAACTCCTTCATTTTTGCCTTCACTCCCAGAATTCCTGCTCTGTAATGTTTGTGCTGCAACTCTGACTGTGCACTCCAACTGGCAGTCATTTATTTTTTTCTAAATATTCCCCAATGCACATATATTATTAGCACAGAGAAAAACAAGTATTGAAAATCACTTTCTAATTAAGCTATGAACTAATAGGTACATAAATGTTCATATTTGCTTTAAATTGACACAAATAGAAAAAGAATAGAAAGATACACACTGCTCAATTGATTAACAAGGATTAAAAAGAAACTCAAGGAAAAGAACATAATTTAGGATGTTAAGTAGTAGGCTTTTCACTAAAGTAAATGCATTTCTCTATTTATTCAGAATTTTTCCCAACTATGAGCAGTGAGTTTTTCAATTAACTAGCCTAACCTTGCCAGAGATAATTTGAAATGCAACAAAAAAAGAAAAACAAACACTCATGTAGATTTGTAAATTGTATAGAAGAATCAGTGTCATTTCTGCAACTCACAGTATGTTGTCTAATGGACATGGATTAGGAAAAACAAATCCTCATACACTTCCTGTTAAATCAGAACAACTTTCCCTGGGTTTTCGGAGAGGCACAGAAAGCAATATCTGTGTTAACAATGCATCTTGTAATATTAAGATGCACTATAATAGGACCTCAAAATACAATGATAAACAAGGTATTAGAAAATATGGCAATATTACAAGGTCATTGACTCACTGGAAATGTCACCATTATCTAACAGTGAAAATTACTTCATGTAGAAACCTCTCCTTTAATTAATTTTATTTCACACTCTGTAGCATTTCTCATAATTAAAAACCATGGTGCTTGAAAGAATAAAAATGAATCACCCTATGTTACACAAATATCAATTTCTCCTATAAAACTGTCAACAGAATATGGATTTCTAAAACCCAGGCAATGGTCTGTTTCTCAAGCATTACTTGTTAGCAATGTCAATGATGAGGTAACCATGACAACCACGAGAGTTCTAACACCACCCTATGCTCTCCACCACTACATTGTGCTGCCTCTTAATGTATGTGTCTAAGTCTCCAGCGACAGGCTTTGGTAGAAGAATTGCACAGTCTGGAGAAAGGAAAGAAGAAGTAAACAAAAGTATCTTCCTTAAAAGCAGAAAACTGACACTTCTCATAGGCCTAAAGAACATACTGGCTATAAGAAGTTGATAAACCCTCAGCTCCCTTCACCCCAGAAACAGAGGCACAGTAAGCACACGATCACAATAGTAGGAGAAATAACATCCTTGAGGTGTTAGTAAAAGTCCTTCTCCTATACAATATTTGCACATGTGTGTCTGGTTTATTTCACTTATAAGTGTATGTTCAAGTGGCATCCACTTAAATATAAGTGCTTCAAGTTTATCATTCTTTATAGGTGAGTATATTCTTCCTAGTATAAGAAATCAAAAGAAGAAATACAAATAGAAATGTATAACAATAACTAAAAGGAATATAGACAGAATAAACAACTGCATATGTTGCAGGGTAAAAATCAGCTTCTCTTCTGGATGGTTAACAACCAAATTTTATAGATCAAAAATTGGAGAAATGGAAGGGCTGCAAGGTCAGCCAACATTTTGGCGCTAGCCTTTCAAGGTCAGTGAAGACTCAGGACATAGGAGATCCTGTACTGTAACATCATGGAACTCAGTTGTACTCCAAATTCTCTGATCAAGGAGATTATGGAGCCACAGAGGAATATGATCAATGATCTATAGTGTGCCTAAGGAGAGTCACATGAAGAGAAAACTTTCTCTCAGGCTTTCACAGAGAGCAAATTGGTCAAGCAATGGCCATGATTCATTCGCATGGCTGACACTGACAAAGGATCTACAAAATGAGGTACAGGATTACAGGATAAATCCTGAGGGATCTTCACTGACCTCATTAGAAACAAAAACTACATTTTTTGTTATATAGGTCTTGTTTTATCTCGGTCTTAACCATCCAGCTGAAAAGTATAAAAATGAGGTATATAAAATAAGGCCATAATAATAAGGTGAGCTGTAAATGGCTCTAGTCAACAACTTCTTTGGATAACCCACTACTATTGTCAACTACTGGACTGTGTTGGATTGGTTCACTGAATTCAAGCACCTATAATATTTGAATGACAATAGAATATCCATCTCTGACAGGAATAAACAAAAAAAAAGGGAATACAAAGGAAGGACAATAATGTGTTTGTATAAAAAGTACAGTTAGGATAAATATGCAGTACTTTCACATAATTCTATGAGAAGAAAGATTTGCACTAATAGTGTTTGGACAGGATATCCTGTCTGCTTCTTGTACTATGGATAACCACTAGGAAGATAACAATGTAAAAAGTATTAATTATTGAAACTGTACTATATTTCAGCTTTACAAAAGATAGGTATACAGCCATTCTCTTCATTCAATGAATAGAGACATCTGCTCTGATAGTGTTTGTAAATAGAATATCATGTCTGCACCTTGTATAACAAATAACCACTACGAAAACAATATTCAATGTATTAATTATTGAATCTGTACCACTAATTTGATTTGAAACTGTCTCATTGCTATTTGTTCCTCAATAAAATTATGGAAAATAAAAAATAAAAAAGGCCAACAAAGCATTTGGGAAGTTCACAGAAAAAAAAGTCCTCCTTTTCACATCTTGTGATAATCATTTGGTCTCTGCTAGAATAGCCCCTCAGTCTCTGCATTTCTCTCCTCTGTTTTCTAACCTGACTTCTTCACCTTCACAAATTTAGTACTGAAGTCGTTTGAAGCTGGGCCAGGGAGATAGCTCAGGAGAATAAGTGCTTGTATGGCAAGCACAAGGTCCTGAGTTCAATCCCTGGTTCCAGAAAAAAAAAAAAAAAAGCTCTATGAACACCTCAACTCTCTCACTCTCACTATTGCTCTCTTTTCACCTTTGCAGCTTTTGTACACATTAATTTCTGCCTGGAAGTGTCCTTTTTGCCCTTTCATCTGCATTGTTATACTCAACCAAGACAGAAATCCATTTCTTGTGCGCTAGTCTACCCTTCACACCCACTGTGGATGGCTTTACTTGTTTGGCTTTCAGAAGAAAACAGCATTTCCAAACCAATGTTTGTGTCTCTCTAAACAAAATAAATGTAGATTGAATTGATAATTTCTTGTCAAAATTAAATTAATAATTTACCTTTGCTCCAGCAGCTATGACTGTCCTTCATATCCTAGTGTGTATTTTCTGTATTGCTAATTCCCAATATCAAAGAACATTTCTGATTTCTACATTTCTTGTATGGACTGTATAACAGTTAAGAGTTTGAGCTTTCTAGTCATGCCACATAGGAGAAAATTCTGGATCAGCTACTATTTGTAGGACCTTGAGCAAGTCACTTAACCTCCTTCTGTGAACATTTGGACAAGGAGCGACATTTTTCACTAGATACTTGTGAGATATATGATACAATGAGTAGAAAATGCCTAGAGTACAATAAATGCTCAGTGACTTTTTTCATTTTAAAAGTTTTATTAGTACATGATGGCAGTACACAATAATTACATTCTTTGAGGGAAGCTGGTACACAAACATAAGACATCTTCATTCATTTTTAGGCCTTCTTCCCTCCCCTCCATCCCTCTCTTTCCATCTTAATCACCTTTGCATATGAGAAAGATCTTGTTTCCTATCATTTGCCCTGTATTTTGCTCTCATTTTATACTTTGTATTTCACATATAAAATAAACCAGGTAATGCATAAGCTTATAGCTAATTGTGTCTACTTGAGTTAGAAATGCCCTACTAAATTGGTTTAGTATAATTCTGGGTTTGGAAGCCACTCTAGGGAGGATTGTCATCAGAAAGGTTTAAAAGGCAAATGAAGGAAAACTTGCTGTGGTTTCTTTGGAGGAGCTGCAATCTTTGCCTTCACTTTGAACACTGTCTCCTGTCATCCAGCACAGACACTTCAATCTTGCACTGCAGACACATCAGCTTCCTGATATGAACTCGCACAGGACACTACAGTGAGCCCCAGACTTTCAACTGGATCCTTCAGGACTCCAGTGAGCAGACAGAACCTTTGCACTCTTCCATACCTGACCCTGAGAGACCACTGAATGCAAATTGTAACCTTTTATATGTTTATATGTCTTCTATTGAATCTGTTTCCCTGGTAGGCACTGACTGACACAGACTATGTGTCTGATTTTTTTCACTGATCAGGAGGGTCTCAACATGCATTCATTCTCCTACAAATGACTTAAGTTTATATTTCTCCATGGCAGAGTAGTGTGCCATTGTGTGTAAATACCACATTTTTATCCATGGATTTGTTGATGGAGATTTAATCTGCTTCCAAGTTTTATTATGGATTATATTGCTATAAACATGCATAACCCTATACTTTACTGCATTATGATGGCTTTAACCCTTTGGGGAGGATACCTAGAAAGGGACTAGTAGGGTCAAATGGAATTTCTAGTTTTAGTTTTTTTAGGAATCTCCATACTGATTTCCATAGTTCTTTTATTAGTTCATTTTCCAACCAACAGTGTAGAAGTATTCCTTTTCCCCCATAATCCTTTCAGCCTTTGTTATTAATTTCTTAATGATTATCATTTTTAATGGGATAAGATGGAATCTCAGAATCATTTTAATTTGTATTTCTGTAATGGAAAGAGAAGTCGAATAGTTCTACATGTAATTATTATCCATTTGTTCTTCTGAGAAGTGTCAGTTTATTTCACATTCCCAATTTTTGCCTGTTCTTTTTTTTAGGGAAGGGTCCACAGGGTGTTCAGGGTCTCACTACTAGATAGGACTCCTAGTGACTATTTTGTTTACAGCCTCCCAAGGGCTGGGATTACAGGTGCACTCCACCACGCCGTCTCAATTGCCTTCTCAGGTGACCCAGGGGCAGGGCTACCATGGCAGGCGCAGGAATTGAACCCTGGCAACTGCACGCTGCCTAAGCAGGTGCTTTACTCTGCTGAGCTATCTGGCCAGCCCCATTTTGATTTTAATTTAGAATGTTGAGAAATATGGTTCTAGACCCAATGTTCTCTGTGTGGATAGTTGGTTTTCCTGGTGCCATTTACTTGAAAGAAACAATCTTTCCCCCAGTGTATGTTTTTGGTCCCTTTGACAAAGAGCAACTAGTTGAATGTCCTTAGATTATTTTTCTATACTTCCTATTCTGTCCCATTGATGCAAGTCTGTTTTTCTGTCAGTCTCAGGCTGGTTTTGTCTGTAGCTTTGTAATGTAGCTTAAATTATTAGATTTTGATACCTCCTGCTTTGTTTCTGTTATCTAGGAATGGCTTTGATATTTTGTGTTGCTTCTTGTTTCTTAGGAATTCTAGGATCATTTTCTGGGATTTTTCTTCAGTTCTGTGAAGAATGCTGTTGATATTTTGATTGGGATTGTATACCTGTATACTAGTTTTAGAAGAGCAGTCACTTTGACTACATTGGTTCTGCCTGTCCAGAAACAGAGTATATCTTTCTACTTTTGATGTGTTCTTCAATCTCCTTTTATGGTATACTATAGTTTTACTGTAAAAGTATTTCACTTCCATATTTAGGGTAATTCCTAAGTATTTCAGTTTTCTGGTGCTATTGTGTATGGAAACTTTTCCAAATTTCTTTCTCAGTGAGTTCATTGTTGATGTACAGGAATGCTATTAAATTTTGCATATTTATTTTATCTCTTACTAAGATACTTAATTTGGTGCTTACTTCTGAAGCACACGTACTAAAAATAAGATACTTAATTTGAGTATTAATTCTAAGAGCATTTTGATGTAATTTTTTGGGTCTTCTGTGTAAAGGATAATGAAGATCATGTTATATGCAAATAATTTTATGTACAAATTTTATACATATATATGTATCACTTTCACTTCTTTTGTTTCCATAATTGTTCTTGCTAATATTCTGAGTACTATGTTGAGCATGAGTGGTGATAGTGGACATATTTGTCTTATTCCTGATTTTACAGTGAAGCTTTTCAGTTTTTCCCTTATATACTGTGATGTTGGGAGTATGTTTATCAAAAATTGATGTATCAAGTTGAGCTACGTTCATTCTATACCTGTTAAATATATCGAAAGACTATTATTTTTTAAAGTAACAAGCTGAAAAGAATAAAGCATATTTGAAAACACACAATGAGAAGAGTATGGATTCTAAAAAAAGGAGAAAAAAGTAGCTGTGCTATTCTCTGTAAGAAAAGATGTGTGCCAGGAAAAGCAGCTACAATTATGATATTGGTTAATGAATACATCTGATGTTCTCTTTTACTTTTTAAAAATTAAAAAAATACTAAATAGAACCTTAGAAATGATACAGAATTTCACTAACCAAAACAATAGGAATTCAACCATGGTTGTTATATTGTATAATGCAGTCTTCAAATTGGTTGCTTAGATTACTAGATGTAAGTATGCAAAATTGGACTAAAAGTTATAAGAAATTAAAAAGAAGAAAAAGCGAAGCATTAACTGTTCCTTTCAATAGGCCAGCAGAAATCAGCAGTATAATTATCCAAGCTATCCTATATACATGCATAAATGGATCTTTTCCCTTGCTCCTTTCTTTCATTTGTCCTTTACCTCATCCCATTTCATACTCATCATATTATATATAATTCAAAACTACACACTGTGAAAGAATTGTTTGGGGTTTAGCTTCCAAAACACTAAATTAAAATGTAATTGCTCAGATCATTTTGAACATTATGAACTTAATACTTGCATATGATAAGGGTGATAGAAATTAAGTTTTCAAATGAAATTGGTTATATAATAGGCTTTTGTTTTTGTTGAAATATAAATATATTTAGCACAGACTAATAATAAAGTCTAAGTACACAAGTAAATATCTCTCTTCTACCATCTTCTAATTAGCTTCATTTTAAGGTAGGATGACTTTGAATGATGAGCCAATTGCAAAATAGGTTTTCTTTGTTCCTTTCATTCCCTGGTAATATAGCTCAAATAATCATACCGTTAAGTAGCTTTTGTGGATGGTTAGTCAACCCAGAGGACTATGTGAGTGAAAGTATTCCACAGAAAGGGATCTTTGAAACCATGAGCATTTAAATTACTTACTTTATCCTATGTCTCAGCATATCAAGGTGTTGGGATTATCTGCAAAACAGAAAACCCTGGCTTTAGAGTAACACTTAATTTACTATATTACTTAATTACTATATTTCTTTCAGGTTTACGGGTAGTTCAATATTCTGTTAATCAAAAATAAACACTCAAGATTAAACAAAAGACAGAAAAAGAAAATGAGAAAAAAAAGATTTACAGAGAATAAAAGAATATAATTTAATTCACATTATATTTTACTTTATCATAAAACTTTGGTTTGTAATTTCTAATACATTTAAAACTTTCGTTGGTGTACTAGAATTTATTGCTTCTTTTTTTTTTAAATGCTGGCTTTTTATTCAGGCACTTCCTGTCCATGTTTTCGGACCAGTAATTGAACTCACTATCTCATGATTGCTAGGTAGATACTGTGCCACTGAGCCAAATCCTCAGCCCTGTTGTTGCTTTAAAAAAAAAATCAGGGAAGCAATTTATAACATTGGCATCTGGGCTTATTGATGGGTGTATACTGGGTGTATATTGAAGTGGACAATGTTTGTCAAGCTTAATCCTTAACCAGAAACACTGATATTAACACTTGTGTCCTGGGGATGCTTGAATGCTTGGGCTCTTATTGAGTACCCAAGTGTTTAACGACTTCTGTGTCTGTAGAACATGGATATAAGTAGCTAATATGGATTCCTGCTTTAGTGATAATGGGAATTAAACTAAACGACAAATTTGCAGGAAAAAGCTCTAATTGAAAGGTAAAAGAAGAGAAGAATTTTATCTCAGACAGTAGCTGTAAGGGGCACACGCTGATAAAGAAGATAATAAAACTGGCCTATTGGTGCAATTGAGCAATGATTTTTATATGCTGCTTGTAGTGAGATTGAGTCTGGTCCATTTTTTTACAGTAATGCATGCATAGCCGTGTTTATAACAGATAACTCATAATACATTTCTGACACTTTTTTTTAACTGTTGATCTTCTGTATTCCTCAAGATCTGCTGTGATTTCACCCTTTCCCTTCCTGTTGGAATGGATGTGAATCTTTCTTTTCTTTGAAAAGGTTAGCTAAGTGGTTTTTTAAAAATTTATTTATTTGTATTTTAACTTGAAGAGTGAAAAATAGAAACAAAAGCAAAGAGAAAAAAATGACCATTATAATCTCAATCCTGGATTTGTAGCTCAAGTTAAATACTTGTGATTTGAAAACCAATTTGTTTTCCATGGGAGAAATCTTCAAGATTTCAAGGGCAATTTAGATTTCAGGGGATGAATTATAGTGACGTGGGCAACAAGTTTTGTCATGAGGGCATCTGCTGGAATCCAAAGTAGCCATAGGTTTGCAGGAATAAAGACTTCTAGGAATACGTATTCTCAGTCTTAAAAGATAGATTCAGGGCTACCAGACAGACACTTGCCAAATGACTAATATGTCTTTATTTAGAGCTCAGAAGGATTTAATCTAGAGTTTTATAAAATTAAGGCCAAGTTTTGCTCTTACTTTTAGTTGCCTATAGAACATTAGTAGACTCAAGTGAAAGGCACAGTTTTGTAGCAAAAGTCATATTGAATCAATTCTAAATGCCTCAGGAAAAAAAATAAAAACACTTATCATGTTTTCCATGAGTAATAGGTCAAAGAGCCCAGAGTTTGTCCTTCATCCCTATAGGGGCTTGCAAGTATCAACTGGGATGCCAAATCAGTCGCTGCCCTTTTGACTGCTGCTTCTGTCTTCTGCATACTCCTACAATCTGTTCAGGCATAACCTTTGTCTGTCTCTCCATCTGTCCGTCCATCCATCTATCCGTCTGCCTGCCTGCCTGCCTGCCTGTCTGTCTGTCTGTCTGTCTGTCTGTCTAGGGAATGAGACGTATCATGACCTCTCAGTCTTGTCTCCCTTCAAAAAAGGGAGATGAAGATTATTAAAACTAAGAAAGAAATGGAATATCAACTAGGATAATTTTGATGAGCATGGTCATAAGTAAAGAACTGCAGGTATCTATGCTTTCCCCAAGCATTTAAAATTCAATATTTGTCTAATTGTTTTTGGAAGATAGCCTATGGCAACCTTTCACTGTATATAAATGTCACTGCATAAATTATATACTGAAGTATCACTGTATAGATCTCACTGTATGAATTTCTTACTATATAAAGATCTGTGAAGTGGGAGATATTGTAGCCATGAGCAGGTGCCATGGAATGCCCTAAGAACAAGACCAGAAATTGGGAAGCTGTAAAAATAGGGTTTTGAATCAGGAATGACACAAGAGGTAATGGTTTGAGCACAGTCATTCCACCAAACAGTCTCTATTGTTTTGTACAGTCTCTGTGTTTATATAGATTTTTTCAAAATCTGGACAACTCCAAATAGTTTTTGCAAACATTTAAAATAGACTTGGCCTACACATGAGAAAATGAAGCCATAACCCTAGCTTACAGAAGATTCTGGAAGGGCTCAAATATGATTCCAACCAGAATAGATACCAAGACAATTTAGCATGTATAACTTAAGTATGAATGAAAAATTAATTACACGTTGGTCGCAATCTATTATCATTTTACATAGTTCAGAATGCTTTGTTGAAAAATCTTAATTACTTATTAATCAGACAGTCCCAAGTTTCTGAGCAGGTGGAGTCTAGACCAATTATTATCCCTTCAGTTTCTTATAATTTGATCAGTGTGTTTATGCACGTGATTCTTAGACCACTAACTGGAATCAAGAACTATGAGTACTGAGATTAGTGCTCTGGTGAATCCTTTCATCGCTTCTGACCTAGGCCTGGAGGCAGCGCTCTGGTTTTGGGGAATGCCATCAGTGAGTTGCTAAAGGGATGCAGACCTAAAGCGTGTTGGCCTCAGCCATGCTCAACTGCAAGCATTAAAGTATGTGCTTATGCTGTCAGAGACCTGCAAATGCTACTGCAGCCTTAGCTCAGAGTTGAACTCCAAATGCGGGGACAGGAGGGTGAAATCAAAGCTTTCAAAAGGAAGGAAATAACAGTTATTGAACCTCAGCTGCATATCAGTTCATCACATCAGAATACATTCTTGCTTCTTAATTCTTAAGAAAATTACTGCTATTCAGTAGTAAGCAACAGAACCCTGATGTGCTTCTAAGGAAATGCAATAATAAAATAAAATCTCTTTGCCTTTGCTTCTAGCTGGATTTTAATCACAGGAACACCATTAAATTTTATAAATTAGTCTTATAATTGGCCACTTACGGAACTGGCTTCTTTTTAAAAATTAATTTTGTCAGTACAATTTGATATACATAATGGTCTCATTGATTACAGGACATTTGTACCTGTATATGATATTTCTTGATTCTTTCTCCCCATCTCTTCTACCCCCTTCATATTGTCCTCATTTGCAAAAATTTTTGTTTCTGTTTTCTTCCCTCAATTCTGGTTTTTCTTTTCTTTTACATCTTTTCATCTTCCCCATGCCTTATTCCACTTCCTATTTGAATATTTGTCCTATTTCCCCGTATCTGTTATACATTTTAGTCTGTATTTACCCTTTTATTTTCTCCCCTAGAGAAGCAATGTTATGTGTAAATACATGTGTCTGAATTAAGAGTATGAACATTTTATTTTCCCCTTCCATTCTTTCCCTTCTGCCTCCTCCCTAGTTATACTTTCTTTTAAATAATTTTTCCTATTTCACAATATCTTTTGTATACTTTGCTTCTGGTTTACACATTCAGTATCCCAAAGCAGAGAAATGATGTGATATTTACACTTAGGTGTATGTTCTCAAGGTGCACCCAACTACCTAGAAATGTTTCAAGTTTATCCTTGTTAAGGGCTAAGTAGTATTCCATTGTATAAAAAATCTTCATTCATTCCTGAGTTAATGAGCATTTTGGGTATTTCATCATGAGCTATACTGCTATAAACAAAAGTTCACATATATTGTGTTGGTATGATGTTTTTAATTCTCGCAGAAAGATACCTACAAGGGGAATAGCTGGATCAATGGAGACTTTCAATCCTAGTTTTCTGAAGAACCTCCACACTGATTTCGACAATGGTGGCATGAATTGACACTCCCACCAACAGTGGAAAAGGACGCATTTTCCCCCCTCAGCCCAGTGAGCATCTGTTATTGGTTGATTTCTTGATAATAGCCCTTCTTTCTGGTGTGAGATGGAATCTCAGTGTTGTCTTAACTTGCATCTGTCCAACAACCAGTGATAGACACTTTTTCGTATATTTATTTCCCACTTGTATTTCTTCCTCTGTGAAATGTGTATTCATCTCAGTTGCTCATCTTTGGATTGGGTCTTTAAATTTACAAGATATGTTGTTTTAAAATGCTTTATATGTTCCAGATAGAAATCCTTTTCCTGACAGGCAACTGGCTAAGTGTTTTTCCCACTGTATGGGTTGTCTTTTCATATTTGTAATTTCTTTTGCTGTGCTACAAGTTTTTAGTTGTTTTAGTGGGTTTCTAGTCCTTTTCCTTGGAGTTCCCCAAATATTAAATCATATCTTCTATAAGTAATGTACTATTTGTTTTTTACATTCCAATATTTTGGGCCAGGGAGATGGCTCAGTGGAATAAGAGCTTCCCTGGCATGCGCAAGGGCCTGAGTTCAATCCCTGGTTCCACCAAAAAAACCCCAAAAAATTACATTCCAATATTTTACCTATTATTTCTTTCTTGTATTTAATCTAGTATTTCTTATAATTAATGTCAGACTTCTCAAGCATGTCAGCCATAACCAAAGCATTATTATCTTGCTCCCAACACTGCTGTGCTTCTGCAGTATTTCATCATTAATGCCTCTAGCCTTTGACTTGATATAGCAACTTTATAAAGGCTCATTAAAAGTCACTACTTGGTGGTAAAAACTGATGCACACCTTTTCTACAACCATAAAGACAATCATATAGCTTTCTCCCTTAAACTAGTGTTTTGATTAATCATAGCATAGATTTCTTTTTTGTTTTATGAAACCATAAAATAAAATTTTAAAACAAATCGTCTATAAAGAAAGAATAACAATAGTACATTGTCACTGTCTTCAAAGTAGTTACAATAAAAGACATATTACCACATAGTTACATTACTGAAGTGAAACTCAACAATGCATTATTTTAATGTAATATTAAATACTACTTGTTGATAATTACTTTGAGATTTTTCACATGTTTATTTTTAAGGCCAGGCTGCGGAGTTGCTCAATGGCGCAATTGCCTGCCTGGCAAGCACAAAGTCCTGAGCTCAATCCCTGGTATGAAAAAAAAGGTCAAGTTTCCAATTTGAGAACATGTTACAGTTTCTGTCTAGGTGTCCCCCCAAAGCATCATGCAGTCATAGGGCAGCTCCTAGAGATTGTGATTAATTTATGATCCAATGCTGGGTTTATGGGTATGAATGCTGCACCTGCCCTGATAGTTTTTCCTATTTCACAATATCTTTTGTATACTTTGCTCCTGGTTTACACATTCAGTATCACATAGCATGAATACAATATAAGGAGGTAAGAGGGGCTTGGTTGCTGGCTCAGCCTCTTCTCCTGCCTCTTGCTTCTTGCAATCTACTCTTTTCCACTGCCAAGAAAGACTGCCCTCTGCCTCAGAGCCAGCCAAGTATGGACTGAAACCTCCACACACTATCAGCTAAATAAAACTTTCCTTCCTTAATTTCCGGTGTTGGGTATTTTGTCCTACTGACAAGAAAAAAGTAACCAAGACAGAACACTTATGAGTAATCTATACTTATAACTCCATAATTATTCCAGACTTTATAAGAATGAATATGGAAGTTATTTCTTTTTTGTTTTCACTTGCAGATATTTATAAGGTTAAAGCAGGGCCAGACATTACAATCTCATTTCTAGCCATCTTCACTCACTAATGTTCACTGAGAACTCAGTTTTCCTTGAAACACATGCAAGGAAATACTATTTAGTGCGATGTTTCCAAATGTCAGAGGCACACACTACTTCTCAGCACACTCTGAGGAGCCATCGTCACCTGGACTGGGGAGCAGGGAGGCTGAGGGACACCATGTTGCTGCTGAACTGCAGGCCGGTCCCAGGCTTCCTCTGTAGGGTTCAGTTCCACCTTCAGTTGAAACCACTTTCATGGTCTCAGAACCTTTCAAACATCTCATATAGAGGTTCCTTTGAAACAACATATAGCCAGTAGGGTTAGCAGATAGTAGAAGCAATAAGCTTATACTCCAGAATAGTTTAAATAGTATGGTAACAATCTGTTAAGAATCATGCAAAATTTTAATCTAGGAATAGGTATGATTTTAAAAAGTATTTTAGAAATGAAATGCAGAGCAGAAAGCTTGAAAGCAAGAAAACAGTTTGAGTGGCCAGGGATATACCTCAGCAGTCTAAGGCCCTGTCCATCAAGCACAAGGACCTGTATTCAATCCCCAGTACCATATGCTGTGTAGGTCACCGAAACTGAGCTTGGTGTCACACACCTGTAATCCCAGTGATGGGAAGGTTGAGATGGGAAGATCACTAAGAATCTGAGCAAGATCCTGTACCAAATAAAATTTAAAAACAAAACCATTTGAAGTTTGTTCTGCTATGAACAGGAGGTAAATATGTCCTGATATAAAGAGAAAGACAGAAATATTGTTGGAATTCCAGAAAAGGTTAAGGCCATTCAGTAACAGGTGGAAAGAATTTGGAAGCTGATAGTGTTACCAGATAAAATCTACAATAAAAAATATTGTATGGGACATATTTCTACTAAACATTATATGTTGCTTACATGAAATTCAAATTTAACTGGATGTCTTGTATCTTTATTTGCTAAACCTGATAACCTGAAAGAGAAGGAAAGACTATGATCCAATATCTCTTTTGGTAGGTTAATGTGGTTTTACTTGGGAAATTTTAATGACTGTAACTAAAAAAATGTAAATAATAAGAAAAAAGTAGTAGTGAAAAGAATAACCCTTTTAGTACTATGTGTATGCAGAATATATTTTATTTTTCCATAATTTTATTGAAAAACAAATAGCAATGAGACATATTCAAATCAAATTAGTAGGACAGTTTCAATAATTAATACATTGCATATTGTTTTCTTAGTGGTTATTTGTTGTACAAGGTGCAGACATGATATTTTATTTACAAACACTATTGGAACAGATCTCTCTAGTCACTGAGTTAAGAGAATATAGCTGTACATCTATCTTAACTATTTTGAATCTACAGACACAAAATGGTCATTTAATTGTATCCCCTTTTTTGTTTAGTTTTGTCATTTAAATATTATAGGTGTGTGAATTCAGCAAAATATTCCAAAATATTCCGATAGTTCATAATAGTATTGGGTTTTCCTGGCAATGTCAGAAGTTGTTGACTTGAGTCTTTTACAGCTCAGCATAATAATATGGCTTTACTTCTTATACTTCATTTTTGTACTTTTCTGCTGGATTGTTAAGACCAAGATAAAGCAAGACCTATGTAACAAAAATTGTAGCTTTTGAATCTCATTAAAGTAGGTCAAATACCCTCAGGATTTATCCTGAGACCCTGTACCGCAGTTTGTAGATCCTTTGTGTCAGCCACGTGGATGAATTATGGCCATTGCTTGACCAATTTGCTCTCTGTGATAGCCTGAGAGAATGTTTTCTCTCCATGTGACTCTCTTTAGGCACGCTCAGAATCTATTTTAAAAGGTTATAAAAATATGTCTTTCATTTGAAAAGTGGGACAATAGTAAGACCTTTTTCAGCACCACAGTGTTTATTTTATTTTATTTGTTTTTTATTTATTATTTAGTTTTTGGTGGAACCAGGAATTAAATTCAGGCCCTTGTGTTTGCCAGGGAAGGGCTTATTCTCCTGAGCCATCTCCCTGGCCCCACCACTGTGTTTATCTTAAAAAGTATGTCTTCTTTTACCTTTTCTTCCTATTCTAATACACTAAGGTAGTGAAGGGATGGTAGAAAAGTAACATGTTTGAAGTAATTTAAAGAATTTGAGGTTATTTTTTTGAGTGATTTGTTCTATGGGAAGGGAGGACTTTGTTATAGAAGAAAAAGTTAGTATTCAAATGTTTAAGATGAATTTGAGCTATGGGTTATTTTTATAATATTCAAATTTAACAAATTTTTAGTTTTTAGGGGTTTTTTTGTGGTACCAGGTATTGAACTCAGGACCCTGCACTTGCAAGCCAAGTGCTTATTCTACTGAGCTATCTCCCCAGTCCCCTTAACAATTTTTTTTTATTTTGGCAGAACCAGGATTGAACTCAGGCCCTTTTGCTTGCCAGGGAAGCTCTTATTCTACTGAGCCACCTCCCTGGCCCCTCCCTTAATAAATTTTTAAAATTAATTTATTCTATGTTGAAAATGAGAAATACAAAATATAACAAAATGATCACCTTCTGAAATAAAATATGTATTTGTAAAAGTGTTTTTTTGTTGTTGTTTTTTGCAGTACTGGGGATTGAACTCAGGACCTTGTGCTTGCCAAGCAAGCATTTAATCTACTGAGCTATCTCCCTGGCCCCCTCAGATGTTGGAGATACTGACTCACAACTTCTGAATTGATCTTTTACTTGGTTGGAGTATTTTTGTTATTTATATTCGAGATAGAAACAAAAGCTTAGAGAGACTACAGTGAGTTCCTAATATGCAATATGAGCATGTGGAATGCCTAGTCACAACATTATAATTAATTGAGTTATAGAAATACTGAGCTCAATTTTCATGTACTTTTTATTATATTTCCAAGTTTCACTCAGAGCAGATTAAAACGGATACTTCTATGCACTTAATTTGGAAAGCAAATTTCAAAACCACTTAGAAAATAACTATTTCTTTTTGAATAAGTTCATTCCTTTTTACCAGTGTCTGTTGTACCCTTCAATTCCATTTTTCTCTTTCAGGTTCCCAACCTAAGGACACAATGTGATGTTTGTATATGTGGGTCTAATTTATTTTATTTAAGAGTTTGCTCTCTACGTGTAACCCTTTACTAACAAAAGACTGAAATTTATTCTGCTTTATAGCTGAACAATACTTCATTGAGTAAAGATACCACACATTCTTCATCCATTCTTTAGTTGATGGGCATCTGGGTTGCTTCTAGGATTTATCTATAATAAACTGCACTGCTGTAAACATAAGTGCGCATGTATCACTATGATATGAGGTTTTCTGTACTTCTAGAAATATGTACAGGAGGGGAATTGCTGGCCTGAATTGGGATCTCCAATCCTAGCATTCAAGGAATCTTCACACTGATTTCCAGAGTGGCTGTACCAGTCTACACTCCCACCAACAGTTCAGAAAGGTTCCTTTTTCTCCACAGCCTCTGCAGCATTTGTTATTAGCTGACTGCTTGATGATAGCCATTCTTTCTGCTGTGAGATGGAATCTCAGTGTTGTTTTAGTTTGTGAAAATTACCAATGATGTTCAACATTTTTTTCATATATTTACTTGCCACTTTTATTTCTTCCTCTGTGTATACTCATCTCAGATGTTCATTTTTGGATTGGGTCTTTGAATTTGGGGGCCTAATTTTTTAATTCCTTTCATGTTCTAAACAGAAGGCCTTTGTCTGAGGGACTGTTGTCTGCACCAAACTGGCTCACTGGAAGAAATATAGCCTCTTTAATAAATGGTTCTGGAGAGGCTTTCCACATGCTGAAGGCTAAAACTAGACCTATGCCTGTTAACACACACCAAGGTACAGTCAAAATAGATCAAATATTTAAATGTTAAAACAGAAACAATACATTTTCTGGAGGAAATGTAGGTAGAAATCTTAAAGACATATGGGTAGGTAGAAAGTTCATGAACAAAATCCAAACTGCATGAGAAATACTTCAAAAAATCAACAACTGGAACCTCATCTTTTTGAAAAGTTTCTTCATGTCAAAGCAAAGCTGCAACAGATTAAAAACACACAACTCAACTTGAAAGCCGCTGTATTATATGAGTGTAACTATTGTATTTGAGTTATTATTAAAGAGGAGAAAAGTCTATCAAAAAGTGGCATTCATAAATGAATATGCAAGGCTTTAAGAGTCAAGTATGAAAGTACTATGTTTTATTTTAAGAATCTGAACAGGAGGGCCGGGGAGATGGTTCAGTGGAATAAGCATTTCCCTGGCCCTGGTAAGTGCCAGGGCCTGAGTTTAATCCATGGTTGTGCAAAAAAAAAAAAAAAAAAAAAAAAAGAATCTGAGCAGGAAATGTAACTGGTGAATCAATTTAATGTAGCTTTCATTTTGAGCCCATTACATACCTATGGTAACAAAACTTTGATTTCCAGAAAGCATGGTTTTGCCTTTTAGAGGGGCTATGGTTAAAAAGCACTACAAAAAGTGTGGAAGGAATATAGACATTGGCTGTAGGTCAACGTCTGGTACTAGAATGTTATTTCCCATGGGTCTAGGTAATATATTGATGCTTTCAGATGGCAGCTAAAGTTCCCCTACTTATATTTGTGTTGCCTTCAGTGCCAAAACTTATCTGTGCTGCTTCCTCGCCAGGTCAAGACACAAAACCTCTTTAAGGTTGTCCTGGGTCTCATTTCTCCCCAACAAAACCCATGTTCATTTCTTCCTTAGACTCTGTTCTCATCACTTCCTCTCCTTTTCTAGGTAAGGGATTTATTTTTCTCTACTCTGGGTAAAAACTTTCTTCCAGTTATTCTGTTTGTTTCTGAATCTCCTAGAATAATGACATCAGGTTTTTATAGAAGCAGAAAAATCAGCAAACCTATTACAAATTTTACTGAAGTACTGATAGCTGGTTGAATAACAGGAAGTCAAAAAAGTGAGATTCCTAGAAAAGCAATAAAAATATAGGCTACTATCTGACAAATATTATTTCACAGCTATAGAAGATGGAAAATTATGCAAGTGCTGTGGATGTCAGTGAGGGAGCATGTAACTCAGCATATAACTCTTGTGGTAAGTTTGGCAAATCATCACTCAGCCATCATAGAAAGAGTATTTTTATTTGTGAAATCTCAACTGCTCTGTTTCCCATAAACCTGTAAAATTTCCACTGGACAGATAAAAGAGGTTATGCAGCAGGACAGAGAGCCAAGATGAGCCTTAGGTTCATGAATGTGTAAATGAAGCACTGAGCACCTTGTCACCAGAATGTTCTCGATTGACAGCAAGAGCATTGACAGAGGCTGGAAGCCATTTGAAGCAACAAAAAAAAAACTAATCTGGGGTAACAAGTGCTACAGGATGTGAATTAAAATGATGATGAGTTGAGTGAGACATTATTCACAGTTCCAAAATGAGAAACGATTAAATCAAAATAGCAAGTACTTGCTGGTATGAGAGAAGAAGCAGGCCTGTTACTTCAATAGAGAAAAATATCAGGAGGCAGTGTTGCAATTGAAGTAGATAGACTGATGTGCTGTTCCTTAAAAATAGCTATGACTACCAGAAATTTTGGGTAACATAAATTAAAAGTGAGACTACAGGCAACTACAGGCAAGTAATTCTTGTTTGCCATTAGTATAACACCCATCTGTGCTACAGCAATGAGGTCAGTCTCCAACAAACAATGCCTCAGAGAGGGATTATTGTGAATATTCTATTAGACCTGTCTTGATCACTTTCATTGCTGTGAAATCTGTAGCAATTATAGTCACACAAATGATCAAGTTCAGGTAAGCATGGGAAAAGTAAAAAAAAAATATCATCAGGAGAAAACACATAATTTAGCTACTGCTATAACATTTACCTTTTTTCATGAGTTGTAGGGATGAGAATATCTGATCCTTACTTGTCCAGTGAATAAATGCCTTCCAGTTTTATATTCCATATAACCCATGTGTATGAAGGCACTTTTATTCCTCTGCTGTGTATAAGTTACTAAATCTTTTCTATGTAACCTCTATAAGATTTAATTCTTGTATGGAATTGTGGGGGGGCACTATTCTATATAATTTGTGAACATTAACTCATGTAGTCCTTCCAACCTCCTGAAGTACATATTGCCATAATCCAGGAGCATTTTGCTAATGGAAACAACTGAGACACACTAAGGTTAGCAAATATTTCTGACATTATATGTCTAAATAATGGTTTGAAAGGTAAGCAGATAAGCAGTCAGGAAGCACAACTCCAGAATGCAAACAATGAACTATTTCCCTTTGTTATGTGCCTGGCAGGAGAGCTATAAATAACTGCAACGCCTGAGACATGTGTGAGTAACAGAAATTTTCTAATTCATTTTAACTAAGAACAAATGAATGCCTTATGCATATTGTCTTAGATGCTTTTCTCATTCCTGAGGGAAAATACCTGAAATCTAAGGTTAAAGGAAGAAATGTTTATTTAGTCCACAGTTTGTAGAGGTTTCAGTCCATAATCAGCTGAGTCCAAAGTAAGGTGGCACATTGGCAGAGGGGTAATAGTTCACAGCAGTGGAAGACAGCAAAAGCAAAAGGGGAAGGCAAGATTCTTTATGTTACTTAAACTGTATGAAGGCTACTTGCCCTTGGGCAGGGACAGCACTCATACCCTTAATCCTAGCTATATAAAGCCACCAGCATGAATTCATTGTAAACTGCATGAATTTTGCTGAGTCATACAGCTACTGTCTATTAATTAAATGAGAAGAAATATTTGTACTAATAGTGTTTGGACAGGATATCATGTCTGCATCTATGAATAACTACTACAAGACAACAATGTATTAATTATTGAAACTGTCATATTAATCGATTTTGAAACTGTCTCATTGCTATTTGTTTCTCAATTTAAAAAAAAAGGGATGGGATAAAAAAATGGAAATGTGGACAAGCTCAGCAGAGTTGGAACTTGACATTGGATGAAAAAGAAAGCAGAAAAAAGAGGAGAAACTCATTCTTACACTATAAACACCTGGATTGTTGAATTTTTATCATAAGGATTTCTTTTATAACTGGAAACAATAATATGTAAAAGAAATCGTCATTTATGTTCTCTTTTACAGAAGTTTTTTAGAAAGTGACAGTGAAAGATTTACAGTGTAAATTGAATTACTGATGCTCCCACCTTGAATTTTTTCCAATGATAATAGCAATGTCCAATTAAACATTATTTTACCTTCTGAATATATCTTAGTGAGGGTAAAAGAAAGCTATTCTGTGGCAACTTTACATTCCCAGCTCCAATCCTTTTCCCTTCTGTTTCTAAATTTTAGGTACATAGCTTTTCTCCAACTGCCTATTTCTCACTGTGGGCCAGCCTTACCAATGTATGAATGGAAAAGAGTACTAAGTGAGTCTTGAAATCTTTACATCTAGCTAATTAGGCCTCAGGTCTTTGAATCACTTGGAGTCCTAGCAGTGAAGGAGGAAAATATGTTGCTCTACACAAGTCAGGTAACATTAAAAAGACTGGTTTAAATCTGAATGTCAAAGTATGGCAAGAAATTCCTCCTGGGAATCTGATGTCATTCCTGCAACTCATGGAACTACAAGCTATCAGCATAAAACAGCAGCCACATTAGCATCTCAGGCTGAGGTTCATGCAGAACTTTCAGAAAATATGGGTAAAAAATATGAAGAAATGTATTCTCCATTTTATGAAATCATATGAAATACTACAGGCACTGAAGAACCAACTGAAGGAATAATATTAATGCCTGAAAAATATAAGATATCAAGTATAAACATTTCTGAAAAAAGCAGTTCAGCGATTTCTACAGGAGATCTAAAAGAACACTTAAGATTATGGAGCCACATAGGAAAGAGAACGAAGTTCTATAGTGTGCCTGGGGAGAGTCAAATGGAGAGAAAACTTTCTCTCAGGCTCTCACGGAGAGCAAACTGGTCAAGCATTGGCCGTGACTCATCCACATGGATGACACAGACAAAGGATCTACAGAATAAGGTACAGGACTACACTCATAAGAAACATAAAGTACATGTGTTGGTATATAAGTCTTGCTCTATCTAAGTCTTAACCATCCAGCAGAAAATTATAAAAATGAAGAATACACCACAGGGGCCTTAATAATAAGTTGAGCTGTAAATGGTTATGGTCAACAACTTCTTCGAACAACTCACTAGTGTTGTGGAATGCTGGACTGTGTTGGATTGTGTTGTTGTGTTCAAGCACCTAAGTTAGTTGAATGGCAATGGAGTGCCCATCTCTGACAAAGGAAGGGGTATAGAAAGGAAGAATCATGATGTGTGTGTATAGACAGTACAGTTGGGATAGATAACGCTGTGCTTCTACATAATTCTATGAGTGGCAAGATTTGCACTAATGGTGGTTGGACAGGATATTATGTTGGCTTCTAGTCCTATGGACAACCACTAGGAAAATAACAAGGTAGAAAGTATTAATTATTGAATCTTTGATGTAATTCAGGTATGAAAAATAAGATAAGCAAACAGCTACACTTTATTTACTGATAAGATTACATTGTATAATAATGTCTATAAGTATAATATCATGTACGCACCTTCTATGATACCAAACCATTATGAAAACAGTTTGAAGTGTATTAGTTTATCAAATCCATCTTGTCAAGGTATCTTAAAACTGTCTCATTGATATTTGTACTTCAATAAAACAAAAATTAAAAAAATAAAAAAGAACATTGAAGAAACAATTGAAATCTCGTTCTTCATGACAAAAATTTATCATAGTATCTTTATTTGATATCCCAAATGAAGAATTATCAATTCTCCTCAATATGGACACTTGCTAACAAATAGGTAATAAATAAGTTGAATACAGATCCTGATTTAATTCTTGAAGTTTTGATATCTCCTCCAAAGATACAAGTTGATAATGAGGGTGAGAAGGGAAGACTGAGTCATAAATGTTGTAATTGTGATTCTCAAAGAGATTCCTAAAACAAAACTAGTAGAAGAAATGAGAGCTTTGTTCAAAAATGAAAACTGCAGTAAAGTGACAAATTGTGAGTTTTCACAGAACAGCAACTTGTATATCACTTTCCAGTCAGACACAGAATCACAACAGGAATTTAAATGCTTAAAAAGTTAAAATAATACAGGGAAAGCCAATCACAGCAAGGACAAAAGCCATCCAGGCATTCTTTGCTAAGAATGTTTATCAATTAATGGATTCTAGTATGTGTACTCAGCCATTAAAACTCAAGTACAGTATGACAAGAATATATTTTAAACAAGCTTTTATGTAGTCTTATACAATCCTGACCAACACTACTTATGTTATAGCACTGCGCCTCTGTCTTGGTCTCCAAGTCCTGCACATTACTTTGAAATAATAATGTGGCTCTCTTCATCAGTGGTAGTTTTATGAATAGATTTAAAACAAATATTGCTGTTAAGAATATGGGTGGGCCATTCCAAACAAAAACCTTCATTTTAGGACACCCAGTGGAACAGAGCACTCAACAGAGGGCTCTGTGTCATTGGGGAATGGATCGTTGAACAGATTTAGTTGCAGGAAATTTTGCCCCTGAAGGACATAACCCTACGGGCATTAGTTGCAAATTTACCTTCCAAAAGAGACCTCTACTTTATGGATGGAACAAAATGTGAACTATGATAGGGGCAGGAGAATTCTTTTCAGAGGTTGAAGACAGCCAGAAGATGAATGGAATCCAAGATCCCATCTTTCAGCGAAACAAAATCTCCAATACCGGAATTTTACTGATTACTTTCAAGTTTTCCTCCTTTACCTGGAAGTTCATTGGGAATGCCAAGTGAAATTGTTTTGGAAAATAGAATGTCTAATGTTGGGGTTGGGGACTTGGCTCAGTGAAATAAGTGCTTCCCTGGCAAGCCCAAGGGACTGAGTTCAATTCCCAGTTCCGCCAAAAAAAAAAAAAAAAAAAAAAAAACCTCTCCAACATTTGTTGTTGGTTGATTTCCTTATGATAGCCATTCTTTCTGGAGTGAGATGGTATCTCAGTGTTGTTTTTATTTGCATTTCACGAATGGCTAGCGATGTGGAGCATTTTTTCGTATATTTGTTCACTTCTTTAATTTCGTCCTCTGAGAAGTGTGTATTCATCTCAGATGCCCATTTCTGAATTGG
>PVKA01027209.1:0-30807 GCA_004027165.1 Ctenomys sociabilis
AATTTTTTTTTTTTTTTTTTTGTACTTTTAGAGAAGGGTCTACAGGGCATTCAGGGTCTCACTACTAGATTGGATTTATAGTGATCTACCTGTTTACCAAGAGCTGGGATTAAGGGTACATGCCACCATGCCCAGTCTTAATTGCCGGATCAGTGCAAGGGAGTAGGGGAGGTGGGCAGGCCTAGAATTGAACCCCTGACCCCTGCGCCTGCTTGCAGGTGCTTTAATCTCCTGACATATGTGGCTGGCCCCTGAGGTATGTGGCTAGCCCCAGAGCTGTAATCTTAATCTGTATGTCTCAAGGCCCAAACCTCATGAGAGTTTGCAGAAACTTCAAGTTTGGTGTAATGTGACAAGCAGTCCTATTTCAGAATGAGCAGCTCTCAAATGTTATGCCAGGGGGCCGGGGATATGACTCAGTGGAATAAGTGCTTCCCTGGCAAGTGCTATGGCCTGAGTTCGATCCCAGGTTCCACAAAAAAAAAATAACGTTAGACCAGGAAAGTCAGGTGGACTTGCATGCAGCAATACCCAAGGAAGGTGATACTGGGTTGGGAAGATGGCTCAGTAGAATAAGCACTTGCCTTGCAAGCACAAGGGCCTGAGTTCAATCCCTGGTTCTGCAAAAAATAAATAAATAAAACCTTTGGGGCTAGGGAAATAACTCAGTGGCTTAAGCACCAGCCAAGGAAGGCGATACTGTAACAAGCTGTCACACACCATGGTTTGAAGAATTTCTCCCAGCTCTTAATATATTTTTTTGGTAATAATTTAGAAGTATTTTCACAAAGTATCTTAGCCATATTTTTTTATTTTGTCTTAGTAAGACAGTGGCTAAGTATTCCAACTTGACCTTAAACTCCAGGTGATTCCCCTCCTCAGCCTCCAGAGTGCTCGGATTAGATATGCTCTACTATGCCTGGTTTCCCTAGCCATATATTAAAAGAATGAAGTAATCCAATTTACAGAACCAATTAGGAAGACAATGAGCTCTGAAATAGGAAAATCCAGCCTAGGCTGCTACAGAACTAACCAAATCTTATAGTTTAGTTTTCAGAAATTAGAGGACTTGGGAGGCTGAAACACAAGGACTGCCATGAGTTTAAGACCAGGTTGACCTACAGAGATACCATCCCCCAAAAGACTATAGAGGACCTGGTGGGATGGCTTTTAAGAGACTTTTGGAGGAATAATCAGTCATGTTTTTCTTTAGGGAAATTGCAGTAGACAAGAAAATATCTGGACAAAAGAGTTAAAGATGGCATACACCCATAAACCCAGCAATGGAAAGCAATGCTCTTTTGTAGCCAGTGAGTTTAAGTCCAGCCCTACACAGCAAGACTTTGTCTCAAAAAACAAACAAACAAAACCCCAAAAGAATAAAAAAAGTTAAATTAGTGCTTGGCATGGTGGCACACACTTATAATCCCAGCACTTGGGAGGCTGAGGCAAGAGGATTGTTGTATGAGACCAGCCTGAGCTACAAAGTGAGCTCAAGGCCAGCCTGAACTGCATAGCAAGACCCTGTCTCAAAAAACACAAAAACAAAAAAAAAAAGTGTTCAAATGATAAAATTCTTTAAAGCTTTCCAAAACATAGCACTTCAACAATATACTTTTATTTCACTACAAAAGCTCATAAGATAAGCCAAAGCTAACCATTATTACCATTAAGTACAGTTCTACCTAACCTTTTATCATTGCTTTAAGAACTTCGTGTAAGTTAACTGGAAAAATACAATTGGCTTTTCAAAGATGTCCCCCTAGACAGCTTTTGGAAAGAGCTACATTGCTTGGCTAAAACAGGCTTATTTTTAGATTGCTCTGTATGAACAACTGAGTTTTGATTAGTAAAACAAAGGAAAAAGGCTTAACACAGAATAACCTGGGCTAATTTCTGACATTTTTGGTGGAACTGGGGATTGAACTCAGGCCAGGGAAGTGTTTATTCCACTGAGCCATTTCCCTGGCCCCAAAAGTTTTTTTGTATTTTTGAACTCAGGCCGTTGCACTTGGCAGAGAAGCACTTATTCCACTAAGCCACCTCCCCGGCCCCTTTGGGCTAATTTCTTTTTGGCAGAACTGGGGAATGAACTCAGGCCCTTGCACTTGCAAGGGAAGCACTTGTTCCACTGAGCCATCTCCTGGGCTAATTTCTAAGACAAATAACTGTGTTCATTTCTGAAAATATAGAAATTTTTGATGTTTCATGTGAAATCTTTTTCCTTTTTGTTCTGGGCCTTCATTCTGAGCTATATACTCTAGCCCTTTTTAAAATGTTTTATCTTGAGAGAGTTGTGCTAAGTCACTCAGCTACCCAAGCTGTGTTAGACCTTATAACCCTGCCTCAGCCTCTGAGAGTGGTAGGATTACAGACAGGCGCACCACACCTGGCTTCATGTGAAATCTTGCACACCAAGATGACCAAAACAAACTAAAAAAAAAAGCAAAGTCAAAGAGTAACTGTCAGAGTGCTAAACTCAGAGGTAACAAGTGAATCTCTTATACACACCAGGTTAAATCGGAGGCCCGGCCTATTCCTGTTTGCTGAATCTCTTGTCTTTTTGAGACAGGGTCTTGCTATGCAGTTCAGGCTGGCCTTGAGCTCACTTTGTAGCCCAGCTGGTTTCAAACTCACCAGTCATCCTGCCTCAGCTTCCTGAGTCCTGGGGTTACAGGCGTGCACCACCATGCCCAGATCTACGATCAATCTGGTCCAAGTCCACAGTTAATTTTCAGTATATTTCACTGCTCTACCTGTTTCCCTGCCCAAGACCAGCTCAAGTTTACTACTGTTAAGTATCACATCTTTCTGCCTCCTCCACTATCAAGGAATATTTTCACTGAAACAATGAAACTTTTTGATAATTGGCAAGTTCTTTTGTTTTTGTTTGTCTAATTTTTTGAGACAGGGTGTCACTATGTAGTCCACGCTGGTCTCAAACTTATGGAAATCTCTGCCTCAGCCTTCTGAGTGCTGGGATGACAGACATGCTCCCACCACCCATGGTTTAAGCCTAAAGCAGATATCACAAGACTTTGTAATGAACATCCAGGCTACAATTTTACTTTTGCCTTAGGCATTAGACAAGAGGAATAATTAGCAACAAATTACTGAACTCTCCAAGACTTTCCTGTGAACCCTGAAGTGATCCTCCTCCCAAACACAAGTCACTTCTTTCCACCATTTTTTTTTCCAGTTTATTTTCTTCAAAGCAAGCAACACCATTTGAAATCATCCCACTGACGTGCCAATGGGGTTGGTCTTGCTTTATCGCACCAGAAACGAAGTCGCTGAAGGCAGGGGCTGTTTTGCTCATTACTTACCCCCAGCACCTATGACGGTGCCTGGCATGCACAGTACTGTAAGCAGCAGCTGAACAACCATGGTCAGTACAAGTCTGGGGAAGCGCCCTCAGACAGCCTTCTGTGAGGCAGCCAGTATGCTGGCGCACTCCTCAATCCCAGACCCAGACAGCTTAAGATAGCTGGTCTTAGCTTGGGACCAGCCTGGCCTACAGAGAAAGTTCTAAGCTAGCCTGGACTAGAGAGATTCTGTCTCCAAAAAATAAAAGCAAAAACAAAACAAGTTTATGGAAAATAAGTGAGCACTGAAAACACCTGAGATCTATTAAGTAAGTCTAATGCAAGTACTCAAACATTTCTGTGACTAAACATGGTCATTTCTCCCATGTTCACTTTTCTGACTAGAATCTGGGTCTCTTATCAGTCTTTACGAACTACATAGCATTTTCATGCCTAATGTAGAAATTGCAAACTACAAAAACAAAATTTTTTTTTCTGTTCTGTATTTTAGGGAAGGGTCTACAGGGTGTTCAGGGTCTCCCTACCAAATCGGACTCATAGCAATCTGCCTGTTTACAGCTTCCCAAGAGCTGGGATCACACGTGTGTGCAACCATGCCCAGCCTCATTTGCCATCTTAGTGTGTCCCAAGATCGAACCCCCGGCCCCTGAGCCTGCTTGTAGGTGCTTTAATCCGCTCAGCTATTTGGCTGGCCCAAAATGTTTTTTTTTTTCTTAACATGCAAAAACCATTCCAAAGGGCCAGGGAGATAGCTCAGTAGAATAAGCGCTTGCCTGGCAAGTGTAAGGGCCTAAGTTCAATCTCCAGTTCCACCAAAAAAAAATCCAAAGTATCTAAGCTAAGGCATTAAGCAGAAAGAAGACTCACCATTTGGAAATTGTGAAGAGGCAAATCTTGTCAACAAGATACCAGCTCCTTCAATTAAAGCTAGGAGAATGCCACCCATCGCTGCTGACCCGACCATGGCAACTGGTCCATCTGAAGAAATCAGAAACAAAGAGGTTACTCTAAAGGAAACGGCTTCTACATTGTACATATTCCTCTCAGCCCCACCCACTTCCTTATTGTCTGACACCCACAGTCAGCAAACCACAGCCTGAAGATCAAATCCAGTCTATTGCCCACTTTTAAAAAATAAAGTTGTAGGGGTTGGTGAGATGGCTCAGTAGAATAAGTGCTTGCCTGGCAAGGGCAAGGGTCTGAGTTCAATTCCCGGTTCCATCAAAATGAGTAAATAAAGTTGTAAGGGAATACAGCCATGTTCTTTAATTACGATCCTCTGTGGGGTATTCTCCCATGATGACAGCAGAGCTAATCCACTACAACAAAGATCGTACAGAACAGAAAGCCTAAAATACTTACAACTTGGCCTCCTATATGAGAAGTTTACAACTGTTGAACTAAACCACTAACTTCAAATGCATTCTGTTTTGCTGCCTGTCCCAAAGATTCAGAATTGAGGTTTAAACTCTATTCCTAGCAATCCTACGTGGAAGGTATCACTAATTCTAGAACACTGATGGTATTAAGCACATAAAGTCCAGCATATTTCCCAAGCACACAGCTAATAAAAGGCCCAAACCAGGCCACTGGGGGCCAGGAAGATGGCTCAGTGGGATAAGTGCTTCCCTGGCAAGCACAAGGGCCTGAGTTCAAACCTCGGTTCTGCAACAACAACAACAACAAAAAAAAAAAAAAAAAAAAAAACCAGGCTGCTGGAAGTGCTCCTAAGCACTGCACATGTGGGCCAAGGCTCCAAGCTCTCTCATTCTCCAATGTCCCCCCCCCCCCCCGAACTGGGGATTGAACTCAGGACCTTCGTTTATTCTACAGAGCTATTACCCCAGCCCTCCCATGTTCGAAGCATACAGCCCCCTTAGTTTTTTCCAACCTCCCACATACATTCATGCTATCCCAAACCAAGCCATGCTCAGTCTTATTAAAGATGCCATTAGGGCTAAGACACCAAAGTGTTCCCAGCAGTCTGGCTCCCCCAGGGCCTCTACGAAGGTGGCTTACTTCTTGCTGCCAGGATAGCCCCTGTCAAGGCACCGCTAGTGATGGAATTCCAGGGGTCTTCTTTGCCTCTGACTTGAACCATACTACAGTCAATCATGGAGAACAGACCTCCCCAAATGGCAAAGCTACCTGTTGTATTTTAAACATAAAGATTAACTTAAATTATACACCATGTTTCTAGTGCTATTTAAAAAAAGGAGTAAAAAGAAATAAGCCACATCTAAAAGAGGATGCAACTGTCTAAAAACATGTAAATCACCTTTTAGAAACAACATATATTTAAATCACAGCAATAATTAAAAAAAATCAAATCATTGTCTTCTCCTTTTATTAACTTTACTTAGCTTAATTTTTTCCTTTATTCATTAAGTGGCACAATGAACCTACATTTTGAAAATCAGTAATAGAAAAATAAAAGAAATCTAGCTATTTTGGAATATAATACAGGTATAAGCCAATACAAACCAAAGTAGCAAATGAATATGAATAGTTAGAACTATGGAGGGCCAGGGAGATAGCTCAGTAGAATAAGCGCCTGCCTGGCAAGCTCAAGGTCCTGAGTTCAATCCCTGGTACCGCAAATAAAAAAAAAAAAAAAACATGGAAAATACTCTTCCTTTCTGTCTTTATTCCTCAAGGATAAATCTAAAAACAACTTTTAAGAAAGCAGGTTGTTTAGGGGCTGGGGAGATGACTCAGTGGAATAAGTGCTTCCCTGGCAAGCACAAGGGCCTGAGTTCAATCCTTGGTTCCGCAAAAAAAAAAAAAAAAAAAAAAAAGTAGGTTGTTTACTTTTATTCTACCTAAACGTGAACACTTTGTAAAATAAACAAAGACACTCATACATACACAAAATATAGTAAAGACATGAAGGTTTTCACAGTCAGCATTTCTGGGTAACAAAATAGATTATTTTTCTGTTTTCCAGTTCTAAAATGAATGCTCAAGTTTTACATGACATAAAAAGCTATTACATTGAACAAAATAAAAAAAAAAGAAAGAAAGAAAAACTGCATAAAGAAGCCCCAAACACTTCATCCTTTCTCCTCTGATGTGTGTGTCAGGGTAGTGGGTAACTAGATACTTTCACTGGGTCCCTCCTAATGTCTGAACCAGAACTTGCAGGCTCTTCTTCCAGTGCTTATGTCACTAGCTAGAGTAGACACGACCCCCTCTAGCCGGTGGCTGCAGCTACCACAGCATACAGCTTCTATGTTTTCGTTTATTAGCTGGTATCTCAAACTATATTTAAAAAAAAAAAAAAAAAAACCTTACTCAGTAACTTGCCTGTCCCAGGAGGGAAGTATGATGCCTAACTGTATTAGAATTACCCTGCTGAATAGATTTCTCTCTCCCTTCCTTTCTCTATCACCCTTTTCTCTGGTGCTGGGAATTAACTTAATCAGACATGCTAGGTGATATTCTACTACTGAACTATATTCCCAGCCCTAAATTCTTCATTTTTTTTTTTTTTTTTTGAGACAGGGTCTCGCTATGCAGTTCAGGCTGGCTTTAAGCTCACTTTGTAGCTCAGGCTGGTCTCGAACTCACAACAATCCTCCTGCCTCAGCCTCCCGAGTGCTGGGATTACAAGCATGCGCCACCACGCCCGGCTAAATTCTTCATTTTGAAGGAATGACAAGTAGTCATGTCCTATGAGAATAAACAGGTGTCTCCAATTTGACTACATCATTGCACATGAATGTAAGTTCCACATTTGTAGGGAGCTGCGAATAGCTGCGCCTGAAAGGTGATGCTGGCTTCTGCCTTCCACCCCCGCCTGGGGGTGAGTGTTCTCACCTTAAAGGCACAGCCGCACCTTAAAGACGGCGCTGGCTTCCGCCTTCCACCTCCACCTGGGGGTGGATGCTCTCCGTAGCAAACAGCTTCTCATCTGGCTAAGGCTGACTAGGGCGTTGCTTCCGTGTACCTGGACCTATCGGCTGTGCCCACGTGGCACTCCGGGGTTGGACGCCCACTGGTTCAAAGCCACGAGCGGGCTTCCCCTATGTTAGACTAGGAGGAGAGACTAGGAGCAGGAAGATATCAGGGAGAAGGAGGAAGGAGGAAGCAAGAAAGCTAGCTAGCAGGGGAAAGAGATTGTATAGGGGTCCTGAATAAACCGTGGAAAGAAGAGCTGGTTGTCGCGTCTTCCTTGCCGCGAGGTTGCGCGCGACACACATTTTCTGTCATTTCCTGTCTCCTAACTTTAGAGAAACCAAATTTTGTAAGTGCAATGACCATAATCTTTTAAAAGCTTGCACTCATCTCTGCACAGTGTCTAAAAGCTATCCTAGCAGGAAAGCCCAGCGACCCAGTTTCTCTCTTATGAGACCTTAACCCTTCATATCACATTCTCTTCGGCTTTATTTGCGCCAGAGACTGTCATTCCTGACCTAAAATGTGAGCTTTAACCACTCTGTCTTCCCTGGATTGGGGCTGGGTGGGGGAATCCCTGAACATCTGAAGGAAACAGACAAGATTCTCAAATGGATACATTAACTCAAGTCAGCTACCCAAATAAACCATAAATCAAGAAGAACCCACGAGCTATTATTTTCTAACAAGCTATTAAATCAAATTAAAATCACTAACTGGTACATATAGTCTTTTAAAAAAGGAAAAACAAAAAAATACATCTTCAAGCAAATTGGAGCACAAATGGAACAACTCTACCTACCTCCCAACTGTGGAGCCCTGGTTTTAATAGCTGTCAAACTCCCTCGTAGTCTGTGGTTTACGCCCTGTTACAAAAGAGGAACTCAAACTTTAATACAATAGGCATGCAATACATTCCTAGCCCCCTGATGGAGCCACCAGAAATATGACAGAACCCAGTTTCAAGTGATGGTAAAATAATACTAGCTGCCTACTTACCACTGGAGAATTTCGAAAACCTTTGATAGCTTGAAAGATCCCACCGCCTATGGTACCCATCGTAAAGGCTCCACCACAGTCATCCACAATTCTCCAGGGGCTGGGGGAGAGGACAAAGAAGTGATCTAGTTCCCATCAGAAACCAGAAAACCTTCTAATACAGTGAGGGCTGCAACAGATTATAATACAGGGCCCAGTGCAAATGACAAACATTTGGCCCATAAAATGCAGACAGATAACGGATACTGAACACAGTCCTATCTATCTGGCCCCAAGTCATCTTAGCTAGAAGAAATGGAAAGAGTTAACCTCCAAATGCATACAGCACTTAAGATTTTCATTTACCAACTACTGTATCAGTTTTTAACCTCTAAGTCTCGCATTGTGCAAAAGCAAATAAACAAGTATGTAGGAAATTACACAGTAATCAACAGTGTTGATTCTATCTTCTAGAGAGCAGGGCAAGCTCTGTAAGCAATCATAACTTTGAAGGCTCAGACCCAATGAAGATTCCACAGCTACAGATCAAAGACAGATTTTAAAGAGTCTCCAATTCGTTTCTGGTTCACTGAATTCAAGGAAGCATTTGTGTTTTGGAAACTAGTTTTGATTAGATCTATTTAATATGCTGGAATAATAGCCAATAATTAAAAGTTAATTTGTAGAGCCAGCTTCCAAATATAGCAGTCAGACTTATGTAATACTGAAATCTGCATCCTGGGATTAGTAGAACAAAATGATTATGAGTCTGGCTTGTAAATCTCTGCAGGGATGAGGATGTGGTTCAGTCCTAGAGTGCTCACCAGGCAGGCAAGAAGCCTCTGGGTTTGATCCCTAGCACTGAAAAACAAAGAAAGAAAGAAAGAAAGAAAGAAAGAAAGAAAGAAAGAAAGAAAGAAAGAAAGAAAGAAAGAAAGAAAGAAAGAAAGAAAGAAGAAAGAAGGAAGGAAGGAAGGAAGGAAGGAAGGAAGGAAGGAAGGAAGGAAGGAAGGAAGGAAGGGTGGGTGTGTCAATTCATTTGCAACCCATGCCAAGCAAAGGAAGCTTCTTTTATTTGGTCACACGGGACAAGCACTATAGTAAGCTAGGCAATCTTCCTGCCCAAATATGACACTGTCTGACAACCTAATTTCAATTAATTTTTGTAATGGAAATACAAAGTAAAAACACTGTCAAACCTTTTCAAATTACAATACTAGAATACTCTTGCTTGTTTTGTCTACAGGGTCTCACTATGTAGTTCAGGCTGGTCCTGAATTCACTATGAAGGTCAGGCTTGAACTCACAGTAATCCTGGCTCAGCCTCCAGGGTGCTGGGATTACAGGCGTGTACCACTATGCCGAGCTCAAAGTATATTAATCATAACCTTGTATAGAAAGACCACCACACACAGCAGATATTCTAATTGTTAGTGAGATGCTTTGGGACCTTCCTGCCCCTACACTAAGACAACAATCACCACCTGGAAGGAGGTATTCTTGGGCCTTGCAAGAACCCCGGAGTAGGTTCACAGGATTGTTTTCTTCCTTTTCTTCTTTATTTTGGTTGCCCAAGCTGGCCTCAAACTCACTCTTCCTGTCTCAGTCTCCCAAATCCTTGAATTATAGGCATGCACTTCCATGCATGGCTCAACAAGTGATTACACTTTAAAAGAAGCAGTGGAAAGAAAGAAAGAAAGAAAGAGCAGCGCTTTGAAATACCTACAAGTTTGTGGCGATAGCTTTAAAACAGCACAAACATTAATAGAGAGTAAGGAGGGAAGGCAAAAAGTGATAAATTTGTGACTCAGCCTACGAATAGGGAGTCAGTGACTTTCAAACTGGACAATGACAAAGTTTCATGGTTACAGTGGTGCAGGACAGGACAAACAAGGAAGTTTCCATGAAAGCATACCAAAAAAAGGGAATAGGGGCCTACTAAATGTATGGTTTGTTTTCTAGAATAGGGTAGACATGGGGCTACCTAGTGAAAACCCACTATTTTATAAAATCTTTGACTTCACAAAATTACTTTATCACCCTGCTAATGTGTATCATTACCATACATCTAACAGCAATTTAAGATGTGCTGAGCCCTGCATAGTCAAGCACAATACAGGAAGGGAATAACTGTCTTTAAAAAGAGTCTGAAGTTAAGAGGAGCTGAAGCATTTACCTTACACGTTTTGGGAGGAGGGGGCACAAAAAGCAACATGGCTACTACTGCTAGCAAAACAGTAACTTACAAGTTCTGGACATTTTCACAATTCAAGGTACCTTGGTTCTTGCTCTTACACAAAGGAACAGTGACCCAAAAACCAAGATTTGACTTTTCATTTATGATCCCACTTATGATTTCATTCATGATTATGAAACTCAGGACTTCTAACAGCTGTGTGTGCCTGTATGTGCCCGATTTTTTCCATGTACTCTTTCTACCTGTCCTAACACACAACCCTCACTCGATCCATGCTGAAGGTATGAACTTTTGTTTGTGGCCTTTCAGAACACACAACCAACCATCGCTCTGTTTTTCATGCCTCCCTCCGACCCCAAGGGAGAATTCCAAGTAAGAAAATGACTCCTTGGATGAAATCTATATTCCAATCATTTGAAATGCCTCACCCCGCGGACACGCATCACGACTCAAAGCCTCCAGCGCAGTACTCGCAGAGGCCTGTCTTCCCTTCCTCCAATTGAGCAGAGGCAGGGACGCGCTCAAGGTCACCTCGGCGGGCAGAGGGGACTACCACTGACCTTGACAAGGTCGACAGCGCCCTACGTGAGGAGGAGGCCGCACTGTCCAGCGCAAGCCTGAACCCGCTCTCCATCCACTGCAAAGTCACAGGGTGCTAGGTTGGGGCGGTGCAGAGCTAAAGCAGTCAACTGGCCGCTCACGTCCCCGCCGCCGGAGACGGCCAACCCCAGCTCGATGAGCCTGCGGCTGAGTTCGGACTACATCTTGGGAGACTGAACCAGGGGAACGAGGGCCAGGCAAAGATTTAAAAGAAAGGCAGGGACCGCAGATGAGGCTCACCAAGGTTCTCGAGCATACTCCTCCATCTTGACTTCAAGCCGCGTGAGCAAGACCCGGTGAGCCGGGCGGAAACTGACTTCAGTGGCGGAAGTGAACCCGAGAGGCGGACCTTAAGATCTGCGCGGACGGTTCTCCTTCAGCCAATGGGAATCAGTATCCGGGAGTAATAGGCAGGATGTGGGCGGAACTGGCCCCGCCCAGGTCCTCCAAGGCTGGCAGCTGGGCTGCGTGGACGGGGAGCGGCCGGGAGACAAGATTAGCATTACCCAGTCTAAGGAGGTACCAGGCCGGAAATGAATCTGGTATTATCCTAGCAACTACCTGTAGCCCCGGGCCTCCAACGCTTGTGGTCACAGCGCCTGGAAATGTAAATGCTCAAAAATGTTTGAGTTACTTCTATCTATTTGTACAGCTGCTGGCGGACCCTAGCCAATTTGAGACCCTTGCTTTGAGGGACTTGAGTCCATAGCCTCTTCTGCGCTGACCCCCCCCAAAGATCACCAGGTGATGTGAGGGATGTACTACCCAGAGAAAAGGGATGGGGATCCATGTGGCCCTTTTCAGAGCTGGCAGAACTCAATCATGGGATGACTTCATGAAGAGAACTCCTCTCCTGCACCTGTTTTGCTTTGTTTTGTTTTGAGACAGAGGCTCGCCATGTAGCCCAGGCTGGCCTAGAACTCACGGCAGCCCTCCTACCTCAATCTCTTGAGCGTTGGGATTACAGGTGTTTGCCATCGCCATCACGCCTGGCTCACTATTGTGCACTTTCATTGTTGTGTTTTTTTGTTTGTTTGTTTTGCGGAACCAGGGATTGAACTGAGGCCCTTGCACTTGCCAGGGAAGTGCTTATTCCACTGAGCCATCTCCCTGGCTCCGTGAGCACTTTCATTTTTAAAATATGTGTTGTATTATGGAAAAGTCAATGCAGTGGATAATAGGAGACTGCAATGAAGGGGGAGGTTCACTCCGAACATTTGGAGTTAAGGTAGGCGGATGAATTGGGCCTCCGGAGCGCAAAAGATTGTCAGAATGTGAGAAAAAGTTCAGCTGCATCATTTCTTTTGGCTGTGTAAATTCAAGAAAGCCTGTTTGTGATGTGTGACTGTAATTAAGAACATTTTTGTTAACTGTACAGGCAGAAGAGAGGTTGTGGGGGAGGTGTGACATGGGGCTCAGCAGGAGCGACCCAGCAAGAAGCGGATGTTCAGATAGCACCTACACCTGATGGCATGAATATTTCCATAACTAAAGATTTGAATTCTCATGTGAGCGGAGGGCAAGGATTTTTTTTTTTCTCATATCTCAGCAGGAACCATGAAAAATCCCTTAGCTTTAGATACATTCTTGTTGGTTTTTTTTTTTTTTTTTTTTCCTTTGTGGAACTGGGGATTGAACTCAGGCCCTTGTGCTTGCCAGGGAAGTGCAGAGCCATCTCCCTGGCCCCTAGACACCTTCCTATGCGTTCTTGAAGGATTTCTGTGTAGTTGTTAAGAACTTCACACAGTTGGTGACAAATTGTATTAATTCAATTGACAGAGCTATTTGTCAGAGCTTTTTGCCCTTCCTTGACCTCAAGAGCCCAAGTTCTTATTCCATATTTATTATGCAATCTGATTCTATATCTATGATGCCAATTATTATTCCACATTTCCATTTTAGTCAAAGCTCTTATTCCATGTTTATTAAGCAGTCGTCTGATTACTATTTGGCTTCTGAGTAGATTTCTATACAGGAGTGAATGCCCAGGCCTGTGCTCAGAAATACTGTTGTCTGTTGACAGTTAATACTGATTTATGTGCCGGGGTGGTGGCGCACCTGTAATTCCAGCATTCTGCAGGGAGTTCTCTTTGGTCCTCATCTCAATCCAAAAAGTTTATGTTTGTAATTCCAAAAAACACATTATTGGAATCCCACCAAGTTAATTCTAATCTACCACTCCAGGTGCAACCCATGGCAGAAACAAAGACACTAAAGCATACTTATAATTATGGGGAGCCAAGGGGTCCTACTTCCAGCCACTTTCTGGGAACAAAGGCCTCATTCTAGGACCAAACCCATTTTATTCAGTCATGAAGGAGGAGTGGCTTGAGGATGAATTGCAGGAAGTAGGTGAGCCGTTGTGAGCTGGGCTAGGTAGGAGACCTGCATTTGCCTCTGTGATATGCAGAGAGTAATCTGCATTACACAATTGAGATAATAGCTAATGTTTTGGGGTCCTCAGCTTCAGCTCTGATGTGTAATATTGCAAGCCCCAGGAAGTCATAGCCGCTATTTTGAGGCTTGATCCTATCCAGCAGTGTTTGGAGCATTGGCTCTTCATCCTCTTTTGACCTGGCTTATATTAAAGAGCTGCACATGGGGGTGATCAGGGAAACATACATGCCATCTTCAGAGACTACCACTAGCATCTTGGCTAGACCAACATGCGTTGCTTAAAGCAAATTGAAGGGATAAGGAAAATCCTAGCCAGCTCTGTACCTATTAATAAATGAAAATAGGGTCAGGCACAGCCAAAATGGAGACAACTGCTCTTCTTTGAAGAAGAGCCACACAAGTGGTCCTCCAGGCACCAGGGAGGCTGAAACAGTAAGACTGCTTTAACTTTGAGGCTACCCTGGGCTACAAAGTGAGTTTAAAGCCACCTTGAACTACATAGTAAAACTCTGTCACAAAAAGACAAAAAAAAAAAAAAAAAGGTTCATCTGCCTCTTGTGAGCTTGCTTCCTTTGACTCAGTCACCAGGAATAGTCAGAGTTCTCCAGAGGATGAGTAAGTACCAGGCACATAGAGATAATGAAGAACTGACTCATCTTAACTGTGGAGGTTGTAGAGTCCCATGACCTGCATCTGTGTGCTGGAGACCTAGGAAAACCACTGTGTGGGCCAGGGAGATGGCTCAGTGGAATAAACGCCTGCCTGGCAAGCGCAAGGGCCTGAGTTCAATCTCTTGTTCCACCAAAAAGACCCCACTGTGTAATTTTATCCAAAGTCAAGGGTCGGCCAGATAGCTCAGAAGATTAAAGCCCCTGTTTAGGCAGATGCAGGGGTCAGAGGTTCAATCCCTGGCCTACAGGGCCAGCTCCACCCCCAGGGCACACTAAGCCGGCAATTAAGATGGCATGGCAGTGCATGCCTGTGATCCCAGCACTTGGGAGGCTGAAATCAGGAGAATCGCTAGGAGTTCGATCTACATAGTGAGACCCTGTAGACCCTGTCTTAAAAACAAACAAACAAAAAAATCAAAGGCCCAAGAATCTCAATCTGAAGGCAAAAGAAGTTGAGATGAAGTGTTCCAGGCCAGCAGGGAAGCAGAGAGAGCCGGGAGAATTCTCCCTTCTCCACATTTGTTCTGCACTGGCTCTCAATAGTTGGGCACTGCTGGATCACATCAGGAGGGGTGGTCTACTGAGTCCACTGGCTCAGGTATTGTTTGTGTCTGAAAAGACCCTCACTGATAAAAAAGTGTGTAATCTGGGTACCTTATGGCCTACTCATGTGGTCGACATAAAATTAGCCTTCATTAAAAAGAAATATATGGGGCTGGAGAAATGGCTTAGCAGAATAAGAGCTTGCCTGGCAAGTGCAAGGGCCTGAGTTCAATCTCCGGTTCCGAAAAAAAAAAAAATTAGACTTCATAGTGAGTTTATGTTTACACAGCTGACTCTCAAGGCTCCCCACATCCCTTACCCTAAAGGAGTGGGCTCCTCCTATGGGAGCCCCTGCTCGTGTGGCCAGCAAGTATTCTCAGACTTCTCACTTTCTACTCTCTGAACTGCAGCAGATAACAGGGCACTATTGACTGGGAAAGCCTGGGACTCCAGATTTGTTAGGCAAACATATCACTTCTCCCTCTAAATAACCATTTCTGCTGCACATTGTGAGCTGGAGCTATTCAGGAGGCTGAGAAGGGAAGCAAAGTTTAAGCCCAGTCAAGGCAATTTAGGGGCCAAGGAGATGGCTCAATAGAATAAGTGCTTCCCTGGCAAGTGGGTCTGAGTTCAATCCTCAGTTCCACCAAAAAAATAAAAATAAAATAAAACAAGACAATTTAGTGAGACTCTGTACCAAGACAAAAACTTTTTAAAGAGGTGGGAGGCAGCTCAGTGGTGGAATGTTTGTCTAGCATATGCAGATCCTGGGTTCAATCCCCCAGCCTCCCACAGATACACACACGCACGCGCGCACACACACACACACACACATCAATTTCCAGGGTGCTGAGTAAAGAAACCTTTGGAAGAAGAGACACACTCTAGTGAAGCTTTCTTTGTTTTTTTTTTTTTTTTTAATTTATTATTATTATCATTTATTTTTTTTTGCAGAACCAGGGATTGAACTCAGGCCCTTGCAGTTGCCAGGGAAACGCTTATTCCACTGAGCCATCTCCCCGGCCCCTTCCTCTGTGTTTTGAGACTACATTTTTCTATGTAACCTGGGCTTGCCTTAAACTCTCAGCCTTCCTGCTGCAGGCTTCCCAGTGCTGGAATTACAGGATGCACCACCACACCTGGCCCTGTAGTGAGTCTTAAGCCAAAGAAACTTTGGTGGCCTTTGCTGAAAAATGCCAAGGACACAGAGGAATAATAAAGCAGTGAAAATCCTTGAGCCCATGGAGTGAGGGGCGTTGAATGTGGTGATTCAACATTCTAGGGCATAACTTGTTGAAAGCTAGTGTTCTGATCCCAAACTAGGACTTTTGCTGGAACCACTTGTGGTCTGGGTACTGATGGGAATGGACATTTTCCAAATCTGCCTCTCACAGCCTACAGTACTTGTGAACCGAAAGGCTCCAGGGGCCTGAAGAACCCCTGTCTAGCAGGAGGACATAGGCCATGAATGTGGCTCCACAGCTCACACTCACAGTCCTGTTTGGTCCAAGTGGCCGAGAAACTCAGATTGCCCAAGATAAGCAAGGCTGGGACTCTGCCAGCTCTTAGGGCTGGAGCTCGCCTGAGGCTGGGGAGGGTGTGGTAAGCAGCAGTGTCTTAGCCTGGCCTGGAGGAGGCTGGAAAGGTAATCTCTTACTTTTTTTCCTGTCCCGTCTCTCTGGTCAGGAAGATAACCGTCTGGCCTGTGTCTGTGCCAGACCCTCCCATGCCCGCTTTTGCTTGGCTCAGGAGTTCCAGGTCGGGCCAGGGACTTGTTTCCAGAGCCAGAGCCCCCTGCGTTTTTCTAGAGAAACCTCACAGCTCCTCAGAGAAGAGAGTCAGTGTGACAGTTTCTGTCTGTTGTGGTCTCACACACTTTGGTCTCTCTGCACCAGAATGTGTGTGTGTGTGTGTGTGTGTGTGTGTGTGTGTGTGTGTACACGTGTGCAGCCATGTAGAAGTCACATTTTTGCCCGATGTTTGTTGTAATTCTGACACTCTTACGCCTTGCTTCTATTACCTTATCTAACTATATAACACCATGACTGAGTAGTTACTCTTTTTCCCTTTAGCTTAATACATTTCTTTTTCTTCAGTATTGGGGCTTAACTCTTTTGGGTCCTCCTTTCCAAGATAACAAAACAAAACAAAAAAAGAAGGAACAGCAATCGTGTCAAAAAGGGCTGCGGTCACGAGCAGCCTGTTCACTGCACAAACTGAGCCCAGTGCGTACCCATGGATAAGGCCATTAAAAAGTTTGTCATTAAGAACATAGTGGAGGCCGCCGCCCTCAGGGACATTTCGGAAGTGTTTTTGACAGTAATGTGCTTCCCAAGCTGTATGTGAAGCTGCATTACTGTGTGAGTTGTGCCATTCACAACCAAGTGGTCAGAAATCGCTGAAGCCCACAAGGACCAAACTCCCCCCCCCGACTTAGACCTGCTGGTGCTGCCCCACGACCTCCACCAAAGCCCATGTAAGGGGAGCTGGGTCTTAATGCACTGAAGAAAACTCTGTTGAGAAAGAAATAATAAACTGAATGTTATACTTTTAAAAAAAAGTATTGGGGCTTAAAGGGGCCAGGGAGATAGCTCAGTAGAATAAGTGCTTGTCTGGCAAGTGCAAGGGCCTGAGTTCAATCCCTGATTCGCAAAAGAAAAAGTACTCGGGCTTAAGTTTAGGACCTTGTAATGCAAGTGCTATACCACTGAGTTACATCTCTAGCCCTTAGGTAAATACTTTTTTTAACATCCTCATCTTCCATTTCCTGTGGCTCAGAGAGAAATAACTACCAAGGTCAGAGGTCTCAGGTTTGAGCCTGTGTCATTTGACGCCAGAGCATGAGTCTCATCTGCTACCCTACACTGCCACCCTCTATTCTTGAAAATGTGACTTGCCTGGGGTCGTACAGCCCCATGGAGAGCAACTAAACATAGCTAACATGGTTCTGGGCCCTTATAGTCCTTTTCCCACCCCACTAAACATCTTGATGGGGCTTGAAGCCTTTTTTCCCTTTTATTCTCTCCCCATTTTTCTTTCTTTCCCTCTCTCTCTCTCTCTCTCTCTCTATATATATATATATATATATATTTTTTTTTTTTTTTTCAGTACTGGGGCTTAAACTCAGACCTTGTGCTTGCCAGGCAAGTTCTACTGAGCGACCTCCCCATTTTTCTGGACCTTACAATGCTGCTAGCTTTTCTCAAGGAATAGACCAAGCCAGAATCCCTGGTTCCAGCTAGTGCGGTGGTGCACACCTGCAATCCCAGCACTCAGGAGACTGAGGCAGGGGGATCACCATGAGTTCAGGCCAGGCTGGGCTATAAATAAGCAAGTTCAAAGAGAGCTTGTACCACATAGCAAGACCCTGTCTCAAAAACATACAGACGGGGCCAGGGAGATGGCTCAGTAGAATAAGCGCTTGCCTGGCAAGCACAAGGGCCTGAGTTCAATCCCTGGTTCTGCAACAAAACAAAGTCATGTGATTTCTACTAGGCTCTCAATGATTTCTTATACCTCTTTTGCTTGCTTTCCTTTGCCTGACATTAGAACCATTTTTCCCTCAATAAATAGTATAGTTTAAAGAGAAGAGCAGTGTTGTAATTATTTTCATATCCCTCTCCCCATGGTGCCTGGCAGATATATATATATATATATATATATATATATATATATATATATATATATATATATATATTAGTCGTTTCTGAGTAAATGCTGCTTGAATGAGCAGATGGGTAAGAACCAGGTGAGAAGACGTGTGTGTGTGTGCGTGCACGTGCACGCATGCACACACAGGTACATATTGAAAGAAACAAACAAAAAGGGACAGGAAAAGTAGGCTGGAAAGAAAACCACCCAAGCTAAAAATAAGTGTAAATAATTACAGTAACTGCTAATAAGTATATCAGGCAATTTATATATGTTCACCTTATATCAGGCCAGTGTTTTCATGCGTGTGGTAATTTAATGTTCATAACAATCCCACAAGGTGGGTACGGGTGTTGTTCTCTCTTACAGATAGGAAAGACAAGGCTGGGGCGATACCTCAGCAGTATGTTTGCCTGACAGGCACAAGGTCCTAAGTTCGATCCCCAATACCAAAAAACCCCCCAAAACAATAACAACAACAACAACAACAAAAACAACCAGATAGGAGGAAGAGCCAACTTGCCTAAAGTCACATGGACAGTAAGCACCACTGCAACCCAACGTGGGTCATCTGGCTTCTGAGCACAGACCCCAGCTGTGAGGCTGTGCTGTGATCCAGCCTCCTCTGCTGTACTCACCTGAGCCCTTGTACTTCTCATTCAGGGAATTTTTTTTTTTGTGGAATGAGGGATTGAACTCAGGCCCTTGCACTTGCCAGGGGAGTGCTTATTCCACTGAGCCATCTCCCCAGCCCCTCAGGGAATTTTTTAATATTTATTTATGTAATAGGTTGCTTGGAGTTATTAGTTTAATAGCCTGCAGAATGGCAGGGATCACACAGGTTTGCTTTAATCACATGTCTAGCTCTCAATAACCCCTGGCACGTCATAGATAGTCAATAAACATCTGCTTACTGATTGACCAACATATGATGACCGACTCTTAAGAATGAACCAGGAGCCGGGTTTGGCAGCCATCTTGCTTGAGCTTCTACAGTGCTAGGGCCATAGGCTCAGCCTCCCCATTGCTGTTACCATAGGTGTATGCCACCACACCTGGGTCCTAGTTCACTTTTAAGAGTCAGTCATCATGTGTGGGTCAACAATAAGCATATATTTATTAACTACCTATGTGGTAGGAGCATTGAAAGCCCAGGGGCCAGGGAGATGGTTCAGTGGAATAAGTGCTTCCCTGGCAAGCACAAGGGCCTGAGTTCAATCCCTGATTCTGAAAAAAAAAAAGAAAGAAAAGAAAGCCCAGCACTTGAGAGGTTGATGGAGGAGGAAGCTGTGAGTTCAAGACAGCTTGGGCTACCTAATGAGACCTCATTTCAGAAAACAACAAATCCCAGCACCTGGGAGGCTGAGGCAGGAGATTGTTGTGAGTTAGAGACCAGCCTGGGCTACAAAGTGAGCTCAAGGCCAGCCTAAGTTGCACAGTGAGACCCGTCTCAGATAAAAACAAACAAACAAAAAACTAGGATGCCAGATGCGATGGTACATATCTGTAATGGAAGCACTAGAAGGCTGAGGCAGGGACTGCAGTGAGTGTGAGAACAGCCTCAAAACTACATAGTGAGACCCTGTTTCAGACAACCAACAACCTCCTAGGGTTCCCTAACCCCTGTTCCCATCCACCCTCTCTGGTCTTCCTACCTCACTTTTTTTCTCCAAACCCACCAGTCAAAACCACGCCCCACCTCCACCTCAAATGCTGGACTTGTGTGCATTAAATACCATGGCCAAGTTTTAGTCCCAGCTGATCCCTGGACTCAGCAGGTGCTGATCAAGTGACTGGCTGTCTCTGGCTTGGGATGGAAAGATGCCAGGAAAGATCGAAGCATCTACCCCGATGGGTTACACCAGGGCTTCTGCAAGGGATTTTGTGGCAAAGAGGGAGGGGGATAGGAGATTGAATGTCGCTGTGACTTGTACAGGGCAGCTTGATGGATTAGCAGTGAAAAGCCCTTCTATTAAACATGCCAGACCTGTTGCAATAGTATATGTCCCAAAGGCCCAGCACTGTGTTTCCCCAAAGACAGATTAAATAGTGCTCTGGACTTCGGCATGGGTGGCGACCCCACAGCTCCTCCCCAGTGCTCCCAGGGGAGGCCTAGCTCAGAGAAGCGCAGTGGAAGAGAGGGAGTGGAAGAGAACCGAGGGAGGTTGGGATCCTCTTCCCAAGAGCTTGGGGCCTTCCGAAATTTATAGCCTTTAAGACTTTCCTGCCTTCTGCAGATCCTTCACTCTTCCTGAACAGCTTTGTAGGGTGCAGCTCTCTCTGTCTCTCTGTCTCTCTCTCTCTGTCTCGCTCTCTGGAGTCTCCAATGCTTAGCATTCATACTGCCCTTGGCACAGGAGGACAGGTAGGCGGGAAGGCTGGAGGAACAGCCCCTCGCCTTGAACTGAGTGTCTTCCTAGGGCTGGAAGCCCAGGCATCCCCCGGCACATTACCAAATACAGTAGAAAGAAGTCAATGAACAATGCACTGGCCACAGTGACATCCACCCGGTGACAGAAAAAGTAAACTGTGCTTGAACGGGCATGCCTCGGGCTGGCTAGTTCCTGGTCCCCACGGCCCGGTCCTGCTTTCCTGGCTCTCTGAGGCTGTGCTAGGCTTCTGCCAGCCCCTGCATTTTTGTATCTTTTTCTCATTGCGTAGCCCCCTTGTCTTTAAAAGGCTAAACTGTTCTGTACTAAATTTGGTCACGCAGCGCTCCAAGATTCCCTGGAATGTCCTCAAGTTTCAAACAGCTCTGACAGTGAGGCAGGCCCGCCCCCTGCACGGGGATTGGCCTCTTCTTTCCGGGCCGGGCAGCTGTCCTGGCTTATTGGCCACTGCTTCTACCAGGCAAGGCTCACCAGCCTTGGGCTGCAGCGTGGCTGCTGTGACCATCACTGAGACCTGTGGCAGCACAGGCAGGGCCAGGGAGCTGCCGTCCTCAACCCACCGGGGGTTCCCTCGCAGGCCACTCTGCAGTCTGCTCAGCTCCTGTCCTGTCCCACTGTCTCACAAGAGCTGCAACTCATCCTTGCCAAGATGTCCAAGGTAGCCAAGTACCGCCGGCAGGTGAGCGAGGACCCTGACATTGACAGTCTGCTGTCCACCCTGTCTCCTGAGGAAATGGAAGAGCTGGAGAAGGAGCTGGATGTGGTGGACCCAGATGGGAGCATTCCTATGGGCCTGCGGCAGAGGAACCAGACGGACAGACAGTCCACGGGCCTGTACAACCGGGAAGCCGTGCTCAACTTCTGCGAGAAGGAGACCAAGAAACTGATTCAGAGGGAGATGTCCATAGATGTGAGTGGTGCTCAGGGGGTGGCAGGGGGCCGCTTTCATGACTGAAGTGCTTCTTTCCTCAGGAGAACACTTCTCACTGGTGAGAGGTCGAGGGCTTCAGGACTGGTTATTAGCCACTAAACCAAGTGTGTATCTCTTGCTCCTACTTTGTGCTCTCTAAGCAAAACCTGGATGCTACATAGTAAGTAGTACAGCATCCCACAAGCTCAGAGAGGGCCACTAGTGGTTGGGAAGCTGGGCGGTGTCCATGAAGCACTCCTTGGCAAGTGAACTCCATCCTGATCCCTCGCCTTCTGTCTTGTCTGTTAAATTCGTCCCGTCCTGTAGGACAGGGCAAGAGGAGAGAATGACTGGCCAGGGAGGGGGCAAAACCCTTCTTAGGTCAGAAGGATTCACTTCCTGCTGCGCTCAGTGGCATTTCACGGCACACAGAGCACTTGGAGGAGCTTGGGCAGGGAGACAGGCTTCCCGAAGCAACAGGAGAGGCCCGGGTGTCTGTGGGCGGGAGCCTGTCTGCACCTGAGCTGCCACTTTGTTTCAGGGAAGGTGAAGTCTTTTTTCTGCCTTTGCTGCTTCTCTCCCTCTTTCCTTTTGCATGCTATAGCAGACTCTCTTAGGGAGTAACTCCCCGCTTGGCATTAAGTCATGTACAGACTCCCAAGGCCACTTCACTAGGGATGGAGAGATTCCAGCAGGAGATGACAGAGAAGAAAACACAGGGGGTTCCAAGGCATTGCCCACATGAGGAAGAGCTGAAGCCAACCTGCTGTTTTCCTGGGTGGGTATGCTTGAGCTTCCCCTGTACAAACCAAACCAGCCTCTGCCTAAGTGTGACTTTGTGGGGTTCCATTGTCCAGGGGAAGGTGTCCAGCAGGAAAGCTATTTTAAGATTTTGTTCTCGTTCACAGCCATTCCCTTGTACAGTAGCCATTGTTTGTGAATCCTTACAAGAAAAAGCTGATAGCCTCAGTTTTCATCCTTTGCTGCCCTGCTGTGGAAACCGGGGCACTGAACTTCTGATGATGTGTTCATTCCCACAAAGGACAGAAGACAGGAATGCAATCAACGAAGGCTTCTGTGGGTAGTGGACAGTGTGGGTAGGAAGGTGACCACTGGTCAGGGCATGCTGGTGGACATGGCCCTGAGTTCATAAGTCCTTGAAAGTGGGGAGGAGGTGGGAAGGAGAGAGAGGAGCGTCCAGGCAACCTGCCTCCACCCCTGTTTAAGGCTTTGCCAAGAAGTGGGGAGAATGTGGGAACTACTATCAGGAACTACTATCCTATGAGCAAAGTGCTTGCTCCGCTATATTTATAATAGTGATCAATAAAAGCCAAAACTTTTTTTTTTTTTTTTTTTTTTTTTTGTCTTTTTGAGACAGGGTCTCGCTATGCAGTTCAGGCTGGCTTTAAGCTCACTTTGTAGCTCAGGCTGGTCTCGAACTCACAACAATCCTCCTGCCTCAGCCTCCCGAGTGCTGGGATTACAGGCATGTGCCACCACGCCCGGCAAAAGCCAAAACTTTTATGGGGAAAAAATGAGGGACTCTACTGTGAGGGTCTGGCAGTCCAGAATAACTATCTGGTGACATAGAAGGAAATGAATGCAATCAAACACTTCAGCACCGCTGATGCCCTCCGACCCGACCCTGCATGTTCTGGGCCTATGGCTGCCTTGTATCCAGGGTGTCTGAAGGCTGAGGTGAACTGGCACAAGTCCAGGGCCTTGGGCATGCCAGGCCAGTGCTTTACCCCTGAGCTACGCCCCCAGCCCTCGCCGCGCACTCAGTCACAGAGCAGAGAGGCAGTCAACTCTTGGGCTCCCAAAACTTTTATTCTCCAGCTTTTCTGCTCTGCCTGTCAAGACCGTGCTTGCCTCTTGTCTCCTCTCCTCCTCCTTCCATATCCACATTGATTCTGCAGACAGAGCCCAAGTAAGGCAAATGAAGTAACATCTAGGTGTGCGTGGGACATCACCCTGGGAGTAAGGAGCCCCTGAGGACCGTTTTCCCTTATGGAGACAGCTGTTCCCATCCACTACGCCTGTTCCAGCAGTCCACGGGCATGTACCGTCATGGCAGCTGCCCAGAGTTCGGGGTTCATCCTGAGCAGTGGGCAGATGAAGGATGGGAATGAACCCAAACAGTGGCCTCTGTCACACCATCAGCAAAATTGTGAGTGACAGGTCAAGGCCTTGAATTATCAGAACCCGCTGTGAGTACCTTGCCTCTTACTGTAGCTAAGTCACGAGGGCAGTAGTCCCCAGCTCGTGGAGTTGTTGTGGAGGTAGATGGGCTCCATGTGGAACACTCCTCACCACGGAGCATGGCATGTAATAAGCCCTTGCTGGGTAGGAGCCATGGAATCATAGATTTGTTCAAGTCCAGGACCCCAGAGACTGGTGACATGAACCAAAGCAAATCTCTGTTTTTTCCAGCCTGCCCCTCCCCTTCAGCCTGGGGGCCTGGGAAGCCACCCCTGCCCTTGAGTTAGTGGTCACAGCAAGTGAGCAAAGCCGGGGTGCTGAGCACCCCACAGAACATTGGCAGTGGCTCCCACTGGACCTTCCTGCCTCGGCCTTCCCTCCATGTGAGGACAGCAAAGAGTCAAGCCCACGTCTGTGAGCCCACCCCTGGCCCAAGCGGGAGTAGCAGGGTGAGCACTTACTGAGAACCTTCTTCTACTGTCTGGCACCTCCACCTGCTCTTTTATTTGAAACCTTGCAAGTCTTGGGATGTAGGTATTTTCATCCCTCCTTTACAGATCAGGAGAATAAATCTAGAGAGGTTGAATAAGTATCACAGCTAGTCAGGGGCCTGCCTGACTTTAAGATCTATACTGTTCATCCCCTCTGCCCTACGAGGGGGCCAAAGGGGCACTAAGACCAGTCCTTGCTCTGCAGAACTTATAGCTCAGATAGGGATGCAAGGCAGGTGCCCACAGAGCCACGAGAGGCGTATCCTAGACTAGCACTCGAGCCTGTGGTTCCAGCGCTGGCTGTGGCACAGCCGGCACAAGGCTGACCTCCCAGCCCACGAGGACCAAGACAGCTACCCCCCCCCGGGGGGGGGCTAGGGAAAGACAGTGAGCGGAAGCAAGGCTTTTGGCCAGTTAGGGTTAGGGGTGCAAGTGGTACTGCTGGTGTACTGTTCCGTGGATGCTTATCTTTTGTTTTTATTTATTTATTTATTTTTTTGGTACTGGGAATCAAACTCAGGACCTCACACTTGGTAAATAGATGCTGTGCCACTGAGCTAGATGCCCAGCCCAATGCTTATCTTTTAGACACAGCTCTTGAAATATTTTTGGAAAAACTGATGAGGAAGTTTATTTCAAATGACTGAGGTAGGAGTAAAGGACTCAGAGCCATGGACCGAAACAAAAAATAAAAAAAAATAAAAACCAAGAGTGGAAAGCAGGCCCAGAGGGGTCATCAGCTCCGGCTTTTTCTGGCCATGTGGATTCATTCCATGGCATCCAGAAAAGGGTCTAGAGTGTGGAGAGGCCCGGCTGCTTCTGGATCCCCCATCCCCATGGCACTTCTGTATGTGGGGCACTGCCTCCCCCAGGAGGTCTCCTAATACAGCCTCCTGTCTGAGCATTCCAGCCCTAGTCAAACCCTGAGACATCACTTTTTCTTCGGTGCTGGTAGTGGAATCCGGGGCCCTGAGCACATTAAGCAGGTGCTCTATCCTGGAGCTACACACCCTCAGGCTTTTCCCTTTTTTTTTTTTTTTTTTTTTTGTCCGCTTTCCTAGGCGTTTCACTTACCAGCTGGTATGATACTAGAAGACAAGTGCTTGAAAAAACAAAGCCCTTGCATAAAGAACACACACACACACACACACACACACACACACACACACACACACACATTCGTTGTATGAATGCTCAGGGGCTGGGGTTTGTTTGGAGGAGGAGTTTGGCAGCACTGATCTGGACTCTGCCTCCCTTTAAAGGGGAAGGCACTGCTGCAAGGCCTTTAGCCCTGGTCTCCGGGGATTTCTTCAGCCCAAGTGCAAGACTGAATCCCCAGGGAAAGTATAGCCTGAGGCTCAGTGAAGCACCGTCTGTGCTAGGCTCAGGTTTCAGGAACCAGACCCTAGCCTGTTGACCGAGTGTTCTCTTTCTTTCCCAAGAGGGAAAAATCCCCTCCTCCTGCTGCCCCTTCCTCCTCCCTGGGGAAGCCAGCTAAGGCTTAGCACCTGCAGGCAGCGGGGCAGGAGCTGCTGGGCTTGGGGGAGGAAGCTCTCTTCTCCCTAGGCGAGAATGGGAGAAGCAAACCCCAAGCACCCCACAGTGAGCCTGAGCCGTGGCAGCAGCCACCTCTACCAGTCCCAAGTGTCCCACAGGGGTGGGAGACCCAGGGCAGAGAAGAGCTGAGCTAGAGCTGGGCCCTAACCCTCAGAATGCCCTTTGCAGACAGTGCGAAGCACACCAGGCAGCATGGCTCCCTGCTTAAGGAGATTAACCCCGGCTGGTACATACCCAAAATAGCCCTGGAGGCCAGGGCAGGAGAAGCCATGGGGGCCTGTTGACCCCAGGAGGCAAGAGCAGGCGTCCAGAGAGAGCTGGACAGGTGTACAACCTCTCTGCCTCCATCCAGAACGTGGATAAGCAGCTGACTGTTCTTAAGCTAGATGATAGGATCCTCAGGTATTTGTCTCCAGTATTATTGTGACTCATAAATTCTCTCTCCTCTCTCTCTCTCTCTCTCTCTCCCTCCTCCTCCTCCTCCTCTTCCTCCTCCTCCTCCTCCATCTATTTAAAGAGTCTGGGGCAAGTGGAGCATTGGTGGCAGCTGCCATGTGCAGCATGGCCTTCTCATCCTTGGCACAGCAGATATGAGTGTGGCTAGGGACAGGCCAGAGGGGGCCCTGGGGTGGACAGGACTACGGGGAACTTGTAAGAATAAAATAGCTCATCAGCTAGAGAGGGAAGGAGATGATTCCACGGTGGCCCTGACTGACTGACTGACTAACTAATGGAGGGGAGATTGCTACCTGCACAGTGGGAGGCTGGGGGAGGGGGTTCACTGTGGGCAGCAAGGAGGGCACAGTCTTAACCTTACCTGTCTGATGTGGTTGCTGGTTCCCAGTGTTTTCAAGAGATGGGAGTGCCCACGTCAGACCATAGTAGCATGCCCACCCGTAGGCCCAGAGTGGACAGAACCTTACATGAAGTGCCCCAGGAGAGAGATGGGCCCCCCCCCTCTCTCTCTGTGTGTGTGTGTGTGTGTGTGTGTGCGCGCGCGCACCGTGCCGACAGGAACACCAACAAAGCACAGTGAAGGGGGAGAGGATGAGCTGTTATTTGCATGCCTGCCAAATTGGAGAAACAGGAATTCCCTGACCACTCGCACACAGGCCTTTCCTTGGGCTGCTTTGTGTGTATTAGACTACGCTGGGCATAATCAGCAAAGAGAAGAGGTCGAGACTTACAGTACTGGTGCCCTTTGGCGACACAGAAGGCCCATAGGTGTTTGGCGTCAGGCCCAGGTTTGAATTAAGCTTTCGCCCCTTGCTGATCCAGCGAACTTGTGCAGCTTTTGGGAGCACCTGTTGGCGAGCACCTGTTGGCGAGCACCTGTTGGTGCCAGCAGCACTGTAGGTCCCATCTCCTCAGCGGAGCTTCTAGAGGGTCCGTTACCCACCTAGAGCTAATGGGACATGCCAAGGAGGGTGGCAGAAGGCGGGTGACAGGACTGCAAGTTTGAGGCCAGCCTGGGCAGTTTAGCAAGACCGCGTCTCAAATTAAGTTTAAAAAGGCTCAGAATATAACTCAGGTTTCCAGTACGGGGGGAAAGGAGTTTTTGTGAGGAGTAAGTAAAACAAGATATTAAAAGTTTTCAGCACATGGGAGGAGTGAGAATTTGCTCATACTAAATTTTTCGGGCTTTATACCTGTATATGGCAAATCAACATTGTCATCTTTCATGAGGTTAAAACAATACTGTCACTGGGAGTAAGAGACTGACAGAAACAGGGAGGAAGCAGGGAAGAAGGAAAAGGAGCTCATTTTAAGGAAGAAGGCAAAGCTTGCTGAATGACCCACTTCCTGGCTCAGGGGCCTCATGTTTTTTAATTTCCACCTGATTTCTTTTAGACCCCATGGTCAAGGGCCCCAAAACATGGCAGAGGAAAGGGAGACTTGGGGGGAGGTTGTGGCCCTGGAGAATTCTCCTTGTCTACAACCTTCCGCCTGAGCATAATCTCAGAAAAGCCAAGGCTGCTTCGGGAGAATTGGGCTTCAGCTCTGTCAGGGTCGCTGCAGAAACCCTATGCCAGGTCGTCAGGACACTGTTTACAAACAGCTAGGAATAGAAAGGCCTCCTGCCCTCACCTGCTGGCCCTGACCAGGGACCACGGGCAGAACCTCCAGGGAAGCTCTGGGTGCACCTGGCCTTGAGTCCAGGGCTTAGAATAGCCATTTCTGAGGCCAAGCAGATCGGGATTCTGCTCTTCCTTTGCTGATTGCTGGCTGCATGACCTGAATAAGTTATCCTTCTGAAGCTGAGTTCCCCTATCTATAAAATGAAAATTGCAATACCTTGTTACGGGATTGTTGTGAGGCTTAAACCGAATGATCTATATGAGGCACCAACCCATGTGCTGGGTTGAGAACCCAGCACTAAAGACTCATAAACACTTGTTTTTCCCTTTCTTTCACTCCTATTTATTCTGCTTGTATTCCTCCTCCTCCTCCTCTTCTTCTTCCTCCCCCCCCCCTTTTTGTGGTGCTAGGGTTTGAGTCTAGGCCATTAATCTTGCTAGACATAGGACGCTCTACCATGGAGCTACACCCCAAGATCTTCATTCTTCTATGCACAGCATTCATTAATAATACTCTAGGGGGCCAGCCAAATAGTTCAGTGGATTAAAGCACCTGCAAGCAGGAGCAGGGGCTGGGGGTTTGATCCCCAGGCCTGCCGTGCTGGTTCTGCCCCAGGATGCACTAAGATGGCAATTGAGACAGGACATGGTGGCATGCACCTGTAATCCCAGCTCTCAGGAGACTGTAAACAGGTGGATCACTACATGTCCGAAGTCCGATCTAGTAGTGAGACCCTGAACACCCTGTACACCCTTCCCTAAATTACAAAAATAATAATAATAATAATTTATAAATCTTGTCACAGCTGTATGTGGGCACCCATGTTTATAGTAGCACAATTTGTAGTAGCTAAATCTTGGAAACAACCCAAATACCCATCAACCAGGGAATGTATAAAAAAGATGTTTTTTTTTCTATAATGGAGTACTACTCAGCCATAAAGAAGGATAAACTTGAGACATTTCTAGCTAAATGAATGCACCTTGAGAGCATACTCAAGTGAAATAATCAGGCACATGTGTGTAAATATTGCATTGACCTCCTGGTGTGAGAAGCTGAAAAGTAAGGACCAGAACGCACAATAGACCTGTGAGATAGGAAGGCTTTATTTCTTCCCTTTTGAGACAGGGTCTCACTATGCAGTTCAGGCTGGCCCTGAGCTCACTTTGTAGCCCAAGCTGGTCTCAAACTCTTTACGACCCTCCTGCCTCAGCCTCCCAAGTACTGGGACTACAGGTATGTGCCACCATGCCCAGTTGGAAGAAATTGTTAGAAAGAAGAAATAAAGAGGGGGAAAGGGAAAAGGGAGAAAGGAAAATAAAAATAATAAAAAAGGATAAAATGGAAGGGACACTTTGTAAATCAGAGGAAGAGGAGTTGAAGGGAGAGGAGGGAACTGGAAACAAAGAGGAATCAAGACATGTCATGTACAGGTGCAGACTCCCTGTGATGAACAGGACCATCCTGGATGCCTAAATTGTATGAATAAGCTAAATTTTTTTTAAGACAGGGTCTCACTGTGTAGTTCAGGCTGGCCTTGGGTTCACTATGTAGCTCAGGCTGGCCTCAAACTCATGATCCTCCTGCCTCAGACTCCTGAGTGCTAGGATCACAGGCATACACCACCATGCCCAGCCTACAAAATAAATTGAAAAAAAAAATAACGTTTTGTATTTACAAAGAGGGAGGAAGACTTCACTGAATCATTAACTCACCAACCACAGCATTCAGTGAGCTTCTATTGGATTAGGTGCTTTCTAAATACCAGGATGAAGCAGTGGTAAGAGAGACAAGGTCCTTGTCCCCATGGGAAGTCTACCTATTCCAGGTAAGACAAACAGTGCATCACATACACGCATAAAAACATGTAACAAATGTGTTATGAAAAGTAATATCATTTAGGCAGAGCGCGTATGACTGACCCTGCTGGTAGGAAACCCTTTCCAATGACACTTGAGTAGAGCTCGGAACAGAGCCAGCCATGAGTAGTCCTGGAAAAAGAGCTTTCGAGGGAGAGGGCCAGCCACACAGAAGCCCTGGTGGGTGGGTTAGTGTCAGAGGAAAAGCCAGGACTGTGTACATAGGAGGGGAGTTTGGTGGGCCAGGCGGGAACTGAGGGCCCAGCAGGAAGCAGTGTTAGGACAGAGCGGGGCTTCTCAGGGCAGCAAAGTTCAGAGGGATTTTGTTTTTCTCCTCTACTGGAGATGAGACCAGGGCCGGGTAAGTCCTCTGCCGCCGAGGTCCATTCTCAGCCTGGAGTAGGGATATTTGCTCCATGTGTAGGGAAAACTCACAGGGAAGCAGGGGTTGAATCAGAGCTTGACAAAGACAGGCTTTGGAAAGGGTCCTTCTGACAGCTTTCAGATTAACAGGCTGGGGCCGGGGAGATGGCTCAGTGGAATAAGCGCTTCCCTGGCAAGCTCAAGGGCCTCAGTTCAATCCCCAGTTCCTCAAAACAACAAACAAACAAAAACAGATGAACAGGCTGCAGAATTAGAGGTAAAGAGGAGAAAGGAGACCCAGTTAGAAGGTGTCCCAGTCACTCAGGAAAGGACTCAAGGATGGTGTGGGGTTAAGGAAACATTTTAAAGGCAGCACAGGGGGACTGGCTGACGTATTAGGGAAAGAGAAGACTCAGGAGCCCCAGTCCTGCCTGAGCTGTTGGGTGAATCTGACATGATTTGCTGAGGTGGCACATAGCAGAAAGAGAATTCAGATTTAAATGTGGTGAGTTCATTGTATTTTGTAGACCCCTCCCCGAGTGGAATATTGGGTTGATGGTATTATGTAAGTCTGGGACTCAGTAAACAGGTGGGGCATGAAATTAAATTTGAGAGTCGTCAGTGTATAGATATTTAAAGCCATGAGTGTGAGAGAGATTAGTTAGGGAATGGATGTGGATTAAGAAGAACAGAAGG
>PVKA01027210.1:0-30774 GCA_004027165.1 Ctenomys sociabilis
AAAAAAAAAAAAAAAAAAAAAAAAAAAAAAAAAAAGGACCAAAACAAAACAAAAAAAAAGGTGGTGGGGGGAATCTTCAAATTTCATAGATCCAATGGGGAGGGGAAAAAATGAATAAATTTCTGTTCTTCAATGAGTCTTTCTTTCAAAAATGGGCAGTCCTAGAATCCATCGGATGTTGGGGATGAATCATAAGTCATTGCTACGAGCTATTTTGTTTCCACAGTCACATTTTTGTGTGTGTGTTAACACTGGATCCCACCCTGTCTGCCCTGCTGGGTGTGGACAGACACCCTAAGGCTGTAGTCAGTCTAGTAGCTCCCACTTCCTGTATTCCTCTATGCACCCCAAGTTATGTTTTCCCCACCAAGTTCTATGACCTGTGGGCCTGTGAGGTGCTTCCCGTTTCTCTAGTGGCCCATCTGCCTGTACACAGCAGGCTGTGTCAGCTGCCCAAGTTGAGTGATATTCTTGTTTATGTTGGTAGACGGGGATGGTAAACAGACCGCTGAGTCATGCCTGACTATAGGCGGTGGGGCAGATGTTCCAGCAGAGCACTGGCCTTCGTGGCAAAACTTTCAGACACAGATGACTCTGAAAGCCACACGTGCCCGGACTGACTTCTCTCCATGAAGGGTGGTACTCCTTCCAGTGTCTCTTCTAATGAGTTTAGGCTTCTCAAAAGGTCTCTATCCAGCCTGCCTCCACCCCATGACCGACTGTCTCCATTACTTTGCTCTCATTGCTGGGTCAAAATACCCAGCACCCAAAATGCAGGAGGGAAAGGTTTATTTAGCTCACAGGTAGTGAAGGTTTCAGTCCATACTGGGCTGGTTCCAAGGCAGAATAGCACATGGCAGAGGGCAGCAGTTCATGGTGGCAGAAAATAGCAAAGAGCCAGTGCTTCTATGGCAGCTAGCAATCCTCTTTCCCTTCCCCACGCTGCATTCAGGCTATCTGCCCCAGGGTGGGTGTAGCACTCACACCCATAATCCCAGGATTGGAACATGAATTAATCACAAACTCTAGAAGTTGTCCCATGACTGTATGAAACTTTGGGGGATCAACTCGACATAAACTACAATAGTCTCCCATGGCCATTTCTTACCCAATGCTTTGGCAGAGTGACACTAGATAGTATAGTTGCTCTGCAGTTGCTCTATAGCTCAATTCAAAACAACCCCTCCTCAGAATGACTCCTTACTGAACCCTTATTGGGAGCTGATCAGGGTCCTAATCTAATGGGTAGGCTTACGTAAAATATAAAATAAAAGAGACAATGTAGGACTGGGGAGATAGCTTAGTGGTCTAAGCACCTGCCTGGCAACACAAGGACCTGATTTCAATCCCCAGTACCACATGTTATGCTGGTCCTGGAACTCCAGGCTTATCATGCCAACACCAAAACCAGGTGTGGTGGAGAATGTCTATAATCACAGTGCTGGGGAGGCTGAGACAGGAGGCTCACTACAAGTCTGAGCTGCATAGTGAGACCCTATACCAAAATAAATCATATATATATATATATATATATATATATATATATATATATATATATACTACAGGGTCTATAGGGTCTCACTACACAGATTGGACTCATAGTGATCTTTCCTGTTCTTCAGCCTCCCAAGTGCTGGGATTACAGATGTACGCCACCACACCCAGTCTCAAAATTTCCATCTCAGTGCACCCTGGGGGGCAAGCCAGGTACAGCATTTGAGGATTGAACTCCAGCTGCTGCATTCTGCCTAAGCAGGTGCTTTAGTCTGCTGACTAAAGCAAGCTAAAGTTATCTGGCAGCCCCCAAAGAAATTAAAAAAAAAAATTCATGAGAGAGAGAGAGAGAGAGAGAGAGAGAGAGAGAGAGAGAGAGAGAGAATGTAATAATGTAATATAATTCAGGGGGCAGAAAACTCAGAGCTCTGTGGCTAGGACAAAGACTTCTGCAGACTGACCATTATTTATTGATTCTTGAAAAAAATCAGAGGGGTGCAAGAAAGTGCAGGGAGCATCTGAAATAAAAAGGTAAGAAAACGAGCAAGGCCTTGAGAAGTTAAAACGGAAACATAATAAGCAGTACATCTTACTAATTGAGAGAGCCATCTTGTCTCTGAGGTTGGCAGTTTTGCCCTTTAAATTCTGAGAAGTTAATATCCTCAACTGTAGGAAGACAAGAGGCGTCACAGTGCCGCAGACCTACGCGTCTCTACTGTGATGGTTGGCGTGGGCAGTTCTATTTTCTTCACTCCTGCTGTTGGCTCTCTGGGCAACTCACCAAAGCCTGGGACAGACTCATAAATTAATTTAGAAAGACAACCGATTCCTTCTGAAGCCTGCTCAGCACCGCTTCGATGTGGTCTCCATGAAATTCTGTCAGATGTGGTGGGAGCTGTCCTAGAGCTCCTCTCCAATTCCAGCCCGCCTTGCAGAAAGAGCCGCTTTCAGAGTAAAATGCCACTCTGCTTCGGGTTTATAATAGCTGTTGGCTTCTCTTGGGCCCAGTGCTGCTGGCCCACTTTGATGTTTTTCCTGGAGCCGCCAACCCTCTGGTATTACCCTGTGTTAGCAGAGATAGGGCCTTGACCCTGGGCCCTGGGCAAGCCTTCCAAACTGCCTTGTTTCTTTCTCTGTGCTGTGTTCTTTCTCGAGCTACTCAATAGTTTCTAGTCTTTCCATCAGCTGCTTTCCATTTCCTAGAGATTTACCTCTGATTTTTGTTTATCTGTTTGCTTTCAGAATTTGGTTTTGATATGCTTAGAGTAGTTATTTCTATATTTTCCCTGCATGAATTCACAATTCTTTTCAGTTCTATAAATTCACATTTTTCACCAAATTAAGAAAATTACCAACCATTTTCTTTTCATTTTTTTCTAATAGTATTATATATTATACTAGATATTGTCCTGCACTAACTAGGATTCATTTTTTCAATGCCTTTATGATATCATGTGATTTCCATTGATTGGTCTTCATAGCTCATCTACATTGTAGCATCTATCAGTATTTTCTTCCTGTTTATAGGCAGATATGGAGGACCACCTGAGCAGCTCTCCTTGAAAGAAGAGCAACTGTCTCCATTCTGAATGAGCCTGACCCTATTTCCTCATATTGTTATGTAGAGAGCTGGCTAGGACTTCTGTTTATCCTTCAGTTGGCCTTAAGCAATGTGTATTGGTCTAGCTGAGGTGCTGGTGATAGTCTTTGAAGGTGGAATGTATGTTCTTTGAAGGTAAACCTGTAGCTCCTTAATGTGAGCCGGTTGGAGACAGGATGGTAGAGCTAAGGCTCCGCGACACCAGCTGGGATCAAACCTTGAGATGGAGGCTATGACTTCCTGGGGCTTGAAAGACTACATCAGAGCTGAAGCACAAGATTTCCTAAAACATTAGATACTACATAATGCAGATTACTCTCTCCGCATATCCTCTGTGCCTAGTTTAGGCCACCCACCTAGTGCTCTTGGTTCCAGTAAGCCATCTTCATGGCTGGACTTAGAGCTCCTCGACTTCCTAGTGATTGAAAATATAATTTAGTGTCTTTTATTTTCACCGTGGGTTGCATTGAAAGTAGTAGATTGGAATCAACTTGATAGGATTCCAAAAATGTAACCTTGGGATTACAAATATTGGCTTCTTGGACTGAGCCGAGGACCTGGAATTGTCTCCTACAGGCAGATACTTCTGTAGCATGTACATGCCATATTTTGTTTATCATCACTTAATAGAAAAATTTTACCATTGCTTCTTTTGTTCTTGTGAATAATGCTGCTTTTAACTTTTGTATGCAAGGTTTTAAAGGGATTCATGTTTTTATTTTTAGGGGGTATTCATTCATTTCAGAGTTCTTCAGAAAAGATAAATAACAGGATATATTTATAGGTATTTTAAAGAATAGGTTTGCATGATTGTGGAAGCTTGATAAGTAGACAAAATGTGCATGTCAAGCCAACAGATGAGACCCAGGAAGGACTAGTTTGTTTCCAAAGAGAGTATGCTGGCTGAATTCCTTTTTGCTCAGAGAAGGTCAGTCTTTGTTTTATTAAAGCCTTTAACTGATTGGATAAGATCCATGGACACCATGGCACGTGATCTGCTTCACTCAAAGTGCAGTGTTTTAAAATGTTAGTCTTATCTCCAAAATATCCTCACAGAAAATCCAGTGTGACATCTGACTAAATATCTGGTCACTGTGACCTAGCCAAGCTGACACACAAAATTCATCACCACGGTACCCAACAGTGGAACTGCTGCTATGGCAATTCTGCTTTTGAGGAAGTAGCAGACTATTTTCCAGAGTGGCTTGACTATTTTACATCCCCACTTTTACTTTCCCTACGTCTTCTGACTCATACTTTTTGATCTGTGTATGATTTTGCTTGCTATGGCTTTTGTTTGGTTTTGCGTTTTGGACTCATGGTCTTTCCATGTAGTACAGGCTAGACTCTGATTCACTGTGTAGCTGGTCTTGAACTCACAGCAGTGCTCCTGCCTCAGCCACCTGAGTGCTGAGATTACACACGTGTGCCACCACACCTTGCTTTGCTTGTTATGTCTTGTGTCTAGATCCACAAAATCTCAGGTGCTTGTATGTGGGGCCTTTCAGAGGGGGCTGGATCTAGGTTATGTGAATATGGATTAAAGGTGTATGATCATTAAATCAGTCCACTGACTTGTTTAGCATAGTTCTAGCATGGATAGTGAGAAGATCCACTCTTGGTGTGGACGGCACCACTGCAAAGGCTTGTGACATGGCTGTATTAAAAGGGAAAGAGAAGCTTGCTGCTATTGCTTCACTACTTCACTGCTTTGTGGCCTCTTGCCTGCTCTGCCATGGACTGTTTCTCCTCTGTGTTGTCCCTCTGCCATGCCTCGGTCTGTGCCTTGGAGCCAGCCAACTATGGAAAAACAGTGAGTTGTAATACACCTTTCCTCCTTTAACTTGTGGGCGTCAGGTATTTTGTCTCAGTCACTGCTTGACTAGCTAACTTTAAGAGAGCCCTCTTCATTTTTTCTATTATGATTCAATTGTTGCAGCCCAGTATAGAGGAGCTGTATTGCATGCAGGCTTTATACTAGGTACTGGGGATAGAGCAGGAAACAGCATAAACATTTCTTTTCACCTCCTTACCAGGGTTCTATATGCCTAACTAGGTTTGGTTCAATGTCCCTCACTTGTCTTTATGTTGATTTGCTTCCCTATCTATTTGGGGAGTTTTCTACATTTATTTCTGTGAATAGAGTTCTTATGTCATTTGGGTTGTTTTCTGAATTTTCATGTATTCCAGTTACTCTTAGATTAGATTTCTTTTCATCATCTAGCAGCTATGAAATCCATTCTTCATTTGCTCTTGTTACTTTCAGGATGTCTTTGGGTAGTTGGTCTTTGAAGGCTCATTATTGTCTAATTGTGGTTGCTTCTGCTGCCCATACAGTCAATATAATTTTAATCTCCTGGATTTCTACTTGAAATCTTTTCATGTTCTTTAGTTATTTGCTAAACTGGTCATTTATGTTTGGTAGTTTTGTTTAACTCATCTTTTTTTTTTTTTTTTTTTTAGCTGAACCGGGTATCGAACTCAGGCCCTTGTACTTACCAGGGAAGTGCTTATTCCACTGAGCCATCTCCCTGGCCCCTTTAACTCAGCTTTTTTTTTTTTTTTTTGAGACAGGGTCTCACTATGCAGTTCAGGCTGGCCTTAAGCTCACTTTGTAACTCAGCAGGCTGGTCTCGAACTCACAACAATCCTCCTGTCTCAGCCTCCAGAGTGTTGGGATTACAGGCATGCGCCACCACGCCCACCTAACTCAGCTTTTTATTAGTGTCTTTTGAATATCCCTGCTCATCTCATTATTACTCCCATTATCTGTTTATTTATATCTTCTGGGATCCTGCTGATATCTCTTTTATCGGTTTGCTAGTCTCCTTTATTATCCTACCAAGTAATTCAGGTGTCTTATCCTATTCTTCCCCTCCATGTTCTCTGGGTTGGCTTTTGTGGGAGTTGTGGGTTTGGGGAGGCATTTTGTTGCTTTTACTGTGAATGTTTCCATTGGCTTTTTTTATACTGAGATTTGAAGACATTTATAGTGTAAAACAATTGTTTCTAGTATGGAAACTTTTTAGTTGCTTTTCAGTATAATTTGAGTGTGGCTTAGTGTAATCTTTTGCCTCAGCCCCAAGATCTGACCACCTTGGTTAACTTGGGTGGGGCAGATGCAGAGTAATTGGCCCAATAAACAGTTCTCTGGGAATGTACTCTAGTATTGTTAATGTCACAAAGGTAATCTGAGTGTAGGCTTACAGAGAAAACTCATAAAAATTGTTAGCAGCAATTATGCAACCCTGGTAATAGGAAGCAAGTCAGGGACAGTATTAAGGAACCAATTAAATACCACCCTAGAGAAAAAACAAACAAACAATTATAATGTGAACCATAAGACAATGTAGATATTGATTTATAGTTAATATGTACTAGATGTGATAGCTATGTCTCTGCTAAAGGTAAAAAAGTTCAATGGCAACTTTACAGAGTCAGTTAACTAAAGGTTAATTGTTATGGTTATACTATTAATAGTATAGGGAGCCGGGTGTGGTGGTGCATGCCTGTAATCCTAGCGCTAGGGAGGCTGAGGCAGGAGGATTGCTGTGAGTTCGAGACCAGCCTGAGCTACAAAGTGAGCTTAAGGCCAGCCTGAACTGCATAGTGAAACCGTGTCTCAAAAAGACAAAAAAAAAAAAAAAAAAAAAAAAAAAAAGTATGGGGGAATGAAAGAGAACGATCTGAAGCTTTAACACATGTGATGTAACAAGGAGAAGTGTTATAAAGGATCTTACTGGGGAGTGGAAGGTTGTTTAAAAATTAGGTAAATGTAAAAAAAAAAAAGAGAAATGGAAGATAAAGAACGAGGAAAAAAGAAATTGTATGGGGAGTAAAAATAAGAGAAAAAATAAAGGTAAACATTATTTTTTTGGTAAACATTAAAAGAGAGAAGAGGGATAAATAAAGAAAAGAAAGATATATGAAGCAAGAAAGAAGGACAAAGAAAATTTCTCCAAGCCTTAATAAACAGAGGAAGAAGAAAAGAGGAAAGGAAAAAAAAGAAAATTAAAAACAAACAAACAAACAAACCCAAAACTGCATACACTGAAGAAGAAAACAGAAAGTTCTCTGTGATTTTGGATGTGTAGTTTTCTTCTAAAATATACAATTCTGAGGAGGCATCCAAGTCAGGATGGGTCCTGCTTATGTTTTTAGTCAGCTCTCAGGTGCGTGGTGGGTGCAGGCACTAACGCACAAGGTTTAGGCTGAGGCTGCCAATGGCAAAGCTTTCAAGTTCAGAGCAACTCAGGCTGGAACTAGTTTCAGGCTGTGCAGGTGGGACCTGCTTACTTCAGCTGAAACTCCTCAAGGGGTCCCTTTCCAGCCTTCTTTATGACCACAGCTGTGTCCTATGGCTGTGTCACTAAGTCACTGTGGGAATGTAACCCTGGGAACCCTGAAGTGAAGCTGTTCTATGGCTGCGTGGACTCTTGGGTATAAACAACCAGCCCTTTCCTGGAACGGCATCCAACCGAGCCTTCTCTCCATGGGTATGAGAGTGCTTGGATAGGAATCACTCAGCAGCTATTGCCTAATGAAGGACTCATATAGGAGTGGAATCTTATGGTTTTCCCCCAGCAGATCACATCACCCACTGGTCTGTTCCACTGCCATGTTTCTCCCTGAAGCCTTCTGGGTTCCCCAGCTTTAATTTCGTTTCTGTAGATTTGGGCTCCCATTCTTGGAAACCACAGGCCAGGAGCTGGGGAGAAAGTTCAGATTTGCCCTTCCCTCCTCTGCATTGTGTCCTCTCTTCAGTTTCTCTACAAGTTTCCATTTTCTTCTCAGATCTTTCTGGTTCTTGGGGACCTATTCTCTCTTTCTTCCCCAAGTTGTTACTTTCCAATGTCTTGATTGCAAATCATAGAGCTGCTGTGTTTTTGAGGAGACTAATGTATACATTGTAATGATCCTCAGTTTTGGTAAACAAATTTATTTATTTATATATACCAACATAGCTATATTTTCTCATCTATTATGTAGAATAAAGATGTTTAATCCTTTTCTCTTGAGTTATCTTTTTTTCTCAATTATGTCAACATCAAAGGCATGAAATACTTTAGTGTAAAAGTTGGGCCCCCAAATATCCTGGAGATCTTAGATACATGAATCAAAAAGTACTTTTTTTTGGTACCGAGAATCAAACTCAGGACCTTGCGCTTGCCAGGCAGGTGTTCGCACCCTTGAGCTCTGCCTTTGGCTCCTAAAGTATATACTGTATGCCCCACAATGTTTCCTAAGAAACTTTCAGGAATCATCTCTTTCAATTCTCTAGAAGCAGCTATGAGTTTTGGTTCTATTATAATCACCATTATGCCTTTTTTCCATCTTCATTTCTTGAGTGATGGAAAGTGACACCTGAAAGGACCCATATAATTTGCTTAAGGCCACACATCTTGAGCAAAGTCAGCAGTTGACAGAATTAGTATTTGACCCAGGCCTTCTGGATTCTGAAGTCCAAAATCTTTTTTTTTTTTTTTTTTTTTTTTTTTGTGGTGGAACCAGGGATTGAACTCAGACCCTTGCGTTTGCCAGGGAAGTGCTTATTCCACTGAGCCATCTCCCTGACCCCCAAAATTCTTAATCTATATGCTAAACTGTATTCCAAAACTCCCTTCAGATTAAAGTTTAAAATCTTTGGCCTCCAAGGAGACATGTACTTAAGTAGACTCCTGAGGATACAAATGACTTACTTAGAATAAGGAACTATCAGACTGGTAGATAGTTTTTCTTGTTCCTAAAATTCCACCAGCTTTCATTATCTTCTCCTTTTCTCTGCTTGCAGATTTTCTATACTGCACAAATATTCTTCTAAATGGGAATATATATCATGAATATATTTTTGGGAAAAAATTCACTGTCCTAAGTGACTGTTCTCCCTGTGAGACAGTTACTACTCTTATTTTACTAAAAGACCAAGAAGGCAGCAACCTAAAATTGTCTGAACCCCTATGAAAGGAGTTTGGAATATGCTGTTGAAAGCAGCAAGTCTGAGGGAAAACAAGCCTGCTGGTAAACGAGAAGGAATGTGTAATCTAAGCTGCCTTTAGAAGACCTATTTTTAGAGGAGCTCATGGCTCTCATAAAAACCAAGGGAATAATTTACTGAGAGTAACAAGCATGACAAACACCTCAGAGAGACCTCTGAAATTTCTAGACCCCTTCAGAAATGAGACAGCACCCTCTGAGCACAGTACACTAGGTACACAGTTTAATTTATGACAACACCATGCAAGCAGTGACACAGGCTCCCTCACAAGGTCTTAAGTGGAGAGGGATTGTTATAACCTTTCTAGGTTGCTCCTTTTAATGTGTGGTTGAGTTAAGTCAAGCAAAAGTAGAATAAAGCGTAATATTCTTTCATATTGTCTCTAGGCCCTTCCTTGAAATTAAGATGACCTTGGTTCATCACGTTCTTGGAATCATTTTTTAGCTTCTAGTTCAGTAGCCCACATCGTTGACCACTGGGCCTGCAGCCTTTCTGGTCTCCTGTGTTATCTTTTCTCTCCTTAGATCCTTCTTTAGCCCTCAGTCTTGTCTTGGTGGCTACACTCCATTCACTTGATGAACAGGTCTTGTGGGGCCACCTGCCAGCCCCAGCTTTATCTTATCACAGACCCCCAGGGGCTCAGCAGTAAAGTTCATCAGTTGATGTTCAGAGATGCCCTCTGCTGGATGCTGATGATTCAAACTCAAAATTAAAATCAGGAAATACAATTTTGCAGTTTAACAAAGAGTGGAAACATTAGTAGGTGGGTTAAACACAAAAACCACATTGCTCTGTATTCTAAAGGTGTTCAAGCACCATTGAACTGTGTTTGGTTGGCTGCAGCTTGCCATAAAGCTGTGGTTTTCCCTGGGGTTTGGAGGTCAGCACATGCCTCCGTGGGACATTTAGCAATGTCTGGAGACCTTTTTGGCTAACTGATAACTGGAGGCTATGGGTGGGATAGATAGAGGCAAGGAATGCTGCCTACCATGCCAAAATATGCAAGAGAACCCCATCCCTGACAAAGACATATGCAGCTCCAGTGTGGTGAATGCATCTTACATTGCCTGAGAGAGCTGAAGTTAGACCAATAAGAATTTGAAAGTTTATCCAGGCACAACAGACACTGCCTGTAGTCACAGCTACTCAGGAAGCTGAAGGGGGAGGTTTATTTGAGTCTAGGGGCTCCAGGGCCATATGGGCAAGGTAGCTCAAACTTCTCTCTAAAGAGGCATGGGGGATAGGAAGAGAAGAAAGATTGAAGTTCGAAGCACTGGAGGCTATTTTCATGGCTGTCAGCCTTGATTTCCTGGGCAGTCACCTAGACAGCATTCTTCTTTCAGTCTTCCAGATCAGTATTTTATACTAATATTTGACTCTTTTCTTTGAAGAGTGGTTTTATTCCTGGCTTGGGGGGGGGGAACATGTCGGGAGCATCAAGTGAGAACAATCCCTGTTTCCTAGGAGATTTAAGATTCAGCTAACATTGAGAACAACTGAGAGAGCCCAAGCCTCGTTTTTGTGTTGAAGAGTCAGGTGCTGGAGGACAGGGTGTCACAGTTATAAAATATCAGAGCTGGGACTAATATATGATCTCTTAAAGATGAAACATGGCTTCTGATTGACCATAATGTGCCTTTTTAAAATTTTAAAGCTTTTCAAGGAATGAAGAGAAGCTTGCTATGAAAGTATCTTGAAAGGAATGTTTTGTGCTAATATTATTTAGACAAGATAGCGTGCCTATGTCCTGTACTCTGATTAATACGAAGACAGCATGCAACATATCAACTATTATAACTGTCCTACTAACCTGTTTCAAAACTTGGTTTCATTGTTTATTTACCTCTTTTCTATTTAAAATATAAAAGGAAAAACATACAATTCTAAAGCATTATGTTCTGTCCCTGACATTACACGTCAACGCTTTTTTTTTCTAAAAAGTGATATTTAAAACCATTTGAGATTTTTAAAATGTAAATTAAAGCTAGGAGATACACTTATTAGTATGGATATTTGAAACATTACAATACTAAGTGGCAAAAAGGATACAGAGCTACTGGAAATGTTTCTCCTGGGGTGTAAGAGTTGTACATCCAGTTTGGAAGAGAATGTGTCAATCTCTTACAAAATTAAACATAAACTTAACCATATGAATCAGTTATTCCACTCCTTTGTAGTTATTCAAGGAAAATAAAATTTTGTACTCACATGAAACCTTGTACATAAATGTTTACGCTCTCTTACTTGGTAATTGTGAATATGAGCACCCAAATGTCCTTAAACTGCTGAAAACACAAACAAATAGTGAAACATCCATATTATGGACATGACTGCTATTGGGTCTCAAATGTCCTCCAAAGGCTGCATGTTAAAGGCTTGGTCTGCTGGGTGGCACTCATGGAAGATGACAGAAGGTTAAAGAAACGTGACCTATTTGGAAAAAGTGAGGTCGCAAGGCTCACACAGGAGGAGCATATTAGGACCCATAGAAGCCCCTCTCTTTTTCTCTCGGATTTCTGGCTCTCACACAGTGCGAACCTTTTTGCCACTCACCACCGCCAGGGTGTTCTGCCTCTCTGCGGGCCCAGAAGCTACCTGGCCAAACAAGCACAGACTGACGCCTCAGGAACTGGGGCCACAAGAACACTTGCTCCTTTTGATGTGATCTTGCTTATTTGGCCACAGTGGTGGAAAGCTAACTGATACAACTACTCTTTAAGGCAAGTGTAAAAACTATTAACACAGATACAAAGTCTCTAAAGGTTCATGCTAAGGAAAACACACCAGAAGCAAAAGGTTATGTTCTATCTAATCACATTAGTAATGAAATTCTGGAAAAGGAAAGAGGATGGGAGAAGAAAATGGGCTGATGATTTGTGAGGTTGTGAGTGGCTAGGAGGAATGAGTACGAGAGGGCAGCACAAGGGACTTCTAGGAGATGCAGCAATTCTGTCCTGATGTTCATAGTAGTTACCTGATTATGCATTGGTCTAAACTAGAACAACCAAGCCGGGCATAGTGGCGCATGCCTGTAATCCCAGCACTTGGGAGGCTGAGGCAGGAGGATTGTTGTGAGTTCGAGACCAGCCTGAGCTACAAAGTGAGCTTAAGGCCAGCCTGAACTGCATAGTGAGACCCTGTCTCAAAAAGACAAAAAAAACCAAAACAAAACAAAAAAAAAAAACAAAAAACTAGAACAACCTAACAAAGTAACACTTTCTACAAGTAATTTGTTCATCCTTCTTTGTCAGAGTAGTACTCTGTGTATAAATATCACGTTTCTAATCCGTCTGTCTGTGGATGGAGATATGGATTCTTCCAAGGTTTAGCTATAATGAATTACATGGCTATAAACATGGGTGTGCATGTACCACTAGAATATGATGACTCTGACCTAGAAGAATAATTCTATTTTTAGTTTCTTGAGGAATCTCCATGTTGATCTCTATAATGGTTCTGTAAGTTTACATCCCCATCAACAAAGCAGAAGTATTCCTTTTCCCTGTAGACTGGCAGGCATTTGTCATTTGATTCCTTAAACTTATAAGCAAGTTCTGTTCTGGGAGAACATTTCTAAGTCAGACAAAGCAAATCTTATGCACCTTGACACAATACACAATGTGTATGGCTTTGCACATCCTAGGAGTCCCTTCCACATCACAACTGCTTTTCTTTTTGCTTCTGGACACCCTGGCTTCCTATCAAGCACTGTACTATGTACAATAAGCACACAATTGAGATCATGTTTGGCATACACATGAGCTATTTCCATGATCTGCTTTTACCTATGAATATTCATAATGTAAGGTTCATTTGCATCTTTGAAAAGTTACAACTCAAATATTTATAAGTCAGGAACTTACTACATTTTGAATGGTGTTGCTATAAACATGGATATGCAGGTATCAGTGTAATATGATGTTTTTAGCTCTTTGGGGAAGATGCCTACAGGGAAATAACTGAGTTGGATAAAATTTTTAGCTTTAGCTTTTAAAGAAATCTTCAAGGCTGGGGAGATAGCTCAGTGGCATGAACACCTTCCTGGTAAGCAGGGTGTGCTGAGTTCAATACCAATGCCATGACAGCCCTGGAACAAGGCACGGTGATGCATGGCTGTAATCCCAGGACTAGGGAGGCTGAGACAAGAGGATCATTATAAGTCTGAACTGTGTAATGAGACCTTGTATCAAAAAAAAACCCTCATATTAATTTCCATACTTGTTGTACTAGTTTATTTTCTCACCAAAATGTAGAAGTGTTTCTTTTATCCTGCAGCCTTGCAAGCCCTTGTTAGTATTTGATTTCTTGATGATGGCTATTCTTTCTGGAATAAGATGGAGTCTCAGTATTGTCTTAATTTGCATTTCCCTAATGAGCAGTGATGTGGATCATTTTTTCATGTATTTATTGGGCACTTATACTTCTAACAAGTGTCTCTTCATTTTAATTGCCCATTGTTTTGAGTTGATATATATCTATATCTATATCTATATATTTTATTCATTGTAATGGGAAAAAGATGAAATAGCAATGAAACAGTTTCAAAACAGTTTAGTATGACAGTTACAATAAATAATACATTACATATTGTGTCTTCATAGCAGTTATTCTGAAGAGTTGATATTTTATTGGGAGGTCTAATTTTTTATTTCTTTGTATATTCTGGATACTAGTTCTTTGTCCAAGGGATACTTGGCAACATTTTTTCCCCATTCTGTAGATTCTTTTCATTTTTTTCTTTGATCCTATTTGTTGATTCTTGATGTTATTTCTTATGTAATTTGGGTTCTACTCAGAAAGTGCTTGACACTGACTAGGTCTTCAAGATTTTTATCTGATAGGTTCTGGCCCTAGTATGAATTGCTGAATTATTATGGTGGTCGTCTAATATGACTGAAGCCCTTAAAACAACAGCTTATCTTCCCAATGACCGCATCCTCCTCCTTCCCCACTCCAGCCCTGGGTGCAACTTCTTTTTACCTTTCCTGCCCACACCAGGGAGCCTCCAATCAGCTCCGTGTGTGCCACTAAATCTGCCCCTCAAACTCCACTGCTAGCAAAAGTCCACAAAGTCTCAGGTCAGAGGATCTGTCCATCTCTCTGCACTTGGTCCTTTCCATGTGTTTAGAGTTAATAAAGGCTTTCCTCTCCCTATTTCTGCTTCTCTGCTGTACTGCCCCTGCCACCATCACTGCTGCCTCTAAAACCTATCATTATCCTTTTCATCTTCCAGCACATTGAGTGTTTCTGTTTAAACACTAAAAACTCTGGGCCAAGGAGATAACTCAGTGGACTAAGCGCTTCCCTGGCAAATGCAAGGGCCTGAGTTCAATCCCCAGTTTCACCCCCCTCCAAAAAAACATTGAAAACTTTGATTGCTCTCCTACATTTATTTGTATCTCTTTGCCTGACTTCTTTCTCCTATATCTTATTCATTCTCATTTTTCTTTTCTCTTGCACTTTTCATTTATGTCCCTTGAGCTTTTTCTCTAATATTTGTATCAGTCATAGAATCTTTTCCCTTCCCCATTTCTCACTACTAATTTCCTACCCAATTTTCTCTGTTATCCTCTTCTAAATATATGATGTGTCCTTACCATCACTAGTATCTTTGGCTCTCCCCCTATATCCTCCTTCCCATATCACAGAGCAGAGGACTTAAGAAAGGTTGGGAAAAGGACAGGGGGAAAAACCTTCACTTTTTTTTCTACTTGGCATTACCCAGTCAACAACCCTTTAGGCCTTAGATAACTGATTCTATAAAATTACTGTTGAATTCTTTTTTTTTACCAGTAGAAGAGACACAGCCATCATATTTAGTGCATATTAACTGTGGTTTGAGACTTGGGTTGTTATGACGCTTATACTATAATCAAGGATATTTTCTCTAGGCTATAAGAAGACCCAAAATAGGATCTCATTGTGGGTTCTTAACCACCCTCATCAGGCACCACAGTAACAGACAGGCCTCTTACTAGTGTAGTTAATTTGATAGGAATAAACCTGACTTGGTGAAAGATTTCATGTCAGTGAACCTGTCTTCTAAATCTACCATCACATTCAGGGTGAGGGACAGCTAACTTGGATTGCATCAGACTCTGAAAGAGTCTGAAAGAATGACTCAAATCTGGCAGAAAGAAGTCTTGAGTTAGACTTAGCTTCAGTATTATAGGAAGGATCAGAGGAGTTACTGGGCTGAGAGTACTCAGACTTTTGAACAAACAAGACACATGCAATGTCTCAAAATATTTAATATGTGTTACCATCAGATATCTTACAGGTTTAAATTTTTGTATGTTTTTAAAAATTTATTTAGGAGCCAGGCATGGTGGCACAGGCCTGTAATTCCATCACTCGGGAGGCTGAGGCAGGAGGATTGTTGTGAGCTCGAGACTAGCCTGAGCTACAAAGTGAGCTTAAGGCCAGCCTGACCTGCATAGTGAGACCCTGTCTCAAAAAGACAAAAAAATTTAAAAAAATAAAAATTTATTTAGTAATGCGGGGTTATGTCATGTTCTTTTATGATGTCCTATGCTTAAAATGTTACTAGTTTTGCATATTTGCTCTTTCATTTGCTCTGATTTAATAGGTGTCTGGAGTCTCTCCCTCAGTTCCCTATCCAGTTTCTTCAGCTCAACCCCCTAAGAAAAATTTTTTTTTTTTTTTTGTCTTTTTGAGACAGGGTCTCACTATGCAGTTCAGGCTGGCCTTAAGCTCACTTTGTAGCTCAGGCTGGTCTCGAACTCACAACAATCCTCCTGCCTCAGCCTCCCGAGTGCTGGGATTACAGGCATGCGCCACCATGCCCGGCTCTAAGAAAATATTATTAACATGTTTCTTTAGTTCTCCAAACACATAAACTCCTCCTCCCAGGTTTAAAAATTCCCTATACTTAGTTCCCACACAGTCACTTCTATCTTCTCTAGTATTATCCCTCAGTCCTCCCCATCTGAAACCTCCCCATATGGCTTTGCCATATCTTACCTTGCTTATTTTCCTCCTTCTCAGAAAGTTCCTGACACACACATCGCTTTCCTCAATCAAAAAGTAAACCCCTTTCTTCCACATCTTTCCCATTCCCCAATAAAGTATCCTCTGAGAATGGTCAATACTAAGCCTTCAACTCAACTAAAAGTGCTCTAATAGAGTCAGAACCTACATGCCAGCTCTGCCCCTGGGGCAAGCTGAGACTGAGATTGAGACTGGGTGTGGCGGTGAATGCCTGTAATCCTAGTGCTTGGGAAGCTGAAAACAGGAGGATCACTACAAGTCCGATCTGTGTAGTGAGACCCTGTAGACCCTGCACTAAATACAAAAAAAGAGTCAGAACCCATATCAAACTTCTCATCTAGTCTGCCTTTCAGACCTCCCTGTAGTACCGACACTACTTGCCCTAAATAGCCAGAGTCCTGCCCATCCCACCTCCCCTACCTATTGTAGAGCAACTACAAATAATAAGTTATGCTGTGCATGGAGAATAGACAAGGGAGGGGGAATAACTACAAGGACTATCAAATAGAAGTGCTGCAAGATTGAATCTGGGGGCCGGCAAGATAGCTCAGCAGTCTAAAGCATCAGCTTAGGCAAGTGCAGGGACCACAGTTCTATCCTCCCCCCAACATACACACATGTTGCACCAGCCCCACACCCAGGGTGGGCTGAGCCAGCCACAGTGAAAAAAATTTGAATCTGGGTTCTGTTATAAATAGAAGCAATTCTTTCAGAAAAATATATGGAGAGAGTCAAAATTAAACAATAGAGTAAATATTAGTACTAGACATACAAACCTGAAAATTATTCACAAGGAGGCAACATCCTACTAAAAACTTTATGTAAACCACAAATTCTCCTTTCTGTTTAGTCCCTCAACCTTCAGTAACCTCTCCCACAAAAAGAGGAGGAGGAGAATAAGGGGTGGGGGTTGCATTTATCTTGAAAAAAAAAAATATATATATATATATATATGAATGAGGGAACAGAGATGTAGGAATCTCCAATCCCCAACTCCCTCAAGGTAAAACGAAGTATCACAAAAGGAGAAGAAAACAAATACCAGGTAGCTGAAATCTATAAAAAGTTTTTAGAAGGTATGAATAAAATAGATGAGTTCACAGAGGAGGTGACATAAAAGTTTACAGCAGCACACTCAGTATTCCCTTAGTGAATTTTGGAGGGGAATAAGTAGAAAGAAAAAAAAACCTTGGGTGATCTAATAAAAACAGTTCAAAATTTGAATGACAGATGCAACAAGGCTGTGGAATCCTCAAAAAGATGTCAGACAGATATACGTAAAAGATAAAAACAATATAGAATTCATACATTTAAAAAATGACCCTATTTGATATTGAAGGCAAAATAATATTACAATAAAGAGATCAAAGAAACAAAAGAAGAAAACAAGAGAAGACTATCCAGCAGCTACTTGGTGACAACAGGAAGACCAATCTAAGGCTAACTGGAGTGAGAGAAAAGTTTAGAGGGCTTCACAGATAGATTTACTAAGATGCTTGCAGAAAATTTCCCAAATATAAGAAAAGAGTTTAAAATAAAAGTAAGCAATGCTCATAGAGCACCAAACAATTATAATAAAAAGACAAACCTTCCAAGGCATATCCTCATTACCTTTGCAGACATCTAGGAAAATACCAGAATTTTAAAGGCAGCTAGAGAACTGTTCAAAAATCACATATAAAGGTAAACAAGTTAGATTTACATCGGACTTCTCAACACAAACCCTGAAGTCCAGAAGAATTTGGACAAAGTATTTCATGTCTTAAGAGCAAATAGTTTTTTTTTAAAAAAAATAATTTTGAGAAAGAAATAGCAATGAGAGTTTCAGAACAGATTAGTAGGACAGTTACAATAACTAATACATTGCATATTGTTGTATTTGTAGTTGTAATTCATAATACAAGATGCAGACATGATATCTTGTCTAAACACTATTAGCATAAATCTTTCTTCTCATTGAATTAGAAAGTAGCTGTATATCCTATTTTGTATATACAGAAATCTATCTGTCTATCTATCTATCTATCTATCTATCTATCTATCTATCTATCTATCTATCTATCCATCTATCCAAAAATGGACCTTCATTTATATCCCCCTTTTTTGTTTAGTTTTGCCAGAGATGAGTGTTTCATTGCCATTCAAATATTGTTGGTGTGTGAATTCAGCAAAATAATCCTATATAGTCCAATAGTCCATAATAGTAGTGGGGTTATCCACGGAGCTGGCAATGTCAGAAGTTGTTGACTTGAGCCTTTTACAGCTCAGCATATTAACATGGCTTTACTTTTTTATACCTTGAGGTTATATTTTTCTGCTGGATGATTAAGACCAAGTTAAAGCAAGACCTACATAACTAAAAATGTAACTTTGTATCTGACAAGGTCAGTCAAATCCCCTCAGGATTTACCCTGAAACCCTGTACCTCACTCTGTAAATCCCTTGTCAGTGTCAGCCATGTGGATGAGTCACAGCCATTGCTTGACCAATTTGTTCTCTGTAAAAGCCTGAGGGAATGTTTTCTCTCTAGGTGACTCTCCTTAGGCACATTCTACATCATCAATCACTTTCCTCTTTGCCCAGTAATCTCCTTGAACAGAAAATTTGGGGCACCACTGAGTTACAGGATGTTACAGTATAGATTCTCCTATGTCCTGAGTCCTCATTGACCTTGAAGGGCTAGGGCCAAAATACTGGCTATCCTCATAGCTCTTAGTTTTCTCTAATTTTTTTGGTCCGCATACTTAAGTTGTTAACCATCCAGAAGAGAAGTTTAATGATATTATTACCTTATAACAGAGGCAGTTGAGCTCAACATCACTATCTGTCTGAATATCCAACACCTTAGACATGATGTGGAACAGGTCTTTTCTAACAGTCATTGGTATGCTAAACTTTAAATCTCTATAGAATGTGAAAAAATAAATAAATAAAAATAAACAATTGCACATTTTTATACAAATTTAGAATAAGAGCAAATAACTTCTAAACCAGATTAACTTATTCAGAAAAAATGTCCTTCAAGATAGATGGAAAAATAAGGTGTTTCCATAAAAAAAAACACTAGGTCAGAAAATGTAGGAGTGCTCTCTAGAGAGAATACTTGACATTTTTGAAACGAACAATGAAGACAGAGCTAAAAACAGAAGCAGCAAATGAGGCCAATGACTAAACAACAGCAACAAAAATATAGGAAAAGGATAACAAAGGATACACCAACAAATAAAGAAGACATATAACCAACACATCTCAGTAATATGTCTTAATGTTAAGGGCTTTAGCTCCCCAATTAAAAGATACAGACTGGGTGACTGGATCAAAAACAGAATTCAACCTTCAATTGCATTGAAGAAGCTCATCTCATCCAAAAAGATATTCATAGGCTAAAATTTTTTTTTTGAAACAAATAGTTTATTAATAAAGCCCAGCCAACAGACCGGTCCTGGGTTACAGATCTTAAATAGCTGACCAGTGTTCGAACACACTTTCCTAATCCTTACAGATCGAAGGCACATCTACCCTCCTTCTTTGTTTCCTCTCTGCTTAAATACTTTCTTGGTTTCCATGGCAACCATGTTGGCATGTCATTCATAATTAGTTTTGTTTTCTTCTTATCTCTTTTATGTTTGCAACATCTTAATAAGGGTGAAGAAGGAGTGAAGGAGTAACAGCATGTTAAGAAGGGCGGGGAAGGAGTGAAGGAGTGAAGCATCTTAACAGAAGTGGATTAAGGGCTAAACCAGAGCTTCTTTTCTAGGATAAAGTTAACCCAATTAACTGAGAGCTGCCCAGCCTTTATATTCCCCCATCTATGACATATTTTTCTTTCTAAGAGATATAAAGTCTATCGTGAGACAGCATCCTAACCTCCACTTCACATGCACTATTGTCACTTAACATCATCGTATTAGCTTGTTTGATGCTACTTTGTATGCATCTTTTCCTTCCAACTTTTGATTAACACCCACTCCCCAGGCTCAGAAAAGTGCACAGGGCTATGAAGGTGAAGAGGGGGACGTTATAGTCCTTTCAAAGTCATGGGCTAAAAATTAGAAGGTAGTAAGCAACATTTCATGCACAAGGATCCTGAAAACAAGCAGGAGTAGCAATTCTAGTATCAAACCTGGTGAATTTCAAGCTAAAACTGCTTAGAAGGGACAAAAAAAGGTCACTACATACCAGTTAACAGCATAAAGAATCCAACAGGAAGATATAACCTCGATAAATTCATATACACTGAGTATGAGAGCACTTATCTTCATAAAACAAAACCTGCTAAAATTAAAAAATAAAATAATCACATAATCATAGCAGGGGATTTTAACAGCCTATTTTTACAAAGAGGCAGATCAATTAAAGTTAAAAAAAATAAAGAAATTTCAAAGCTGAATCATACCTTTGAACATAGGAATTCAGTGCTTATGTGAGGAGCATTCCTTCCTTTTACAACAGAGAGTACATTCTTTCCAGCAAAACAGCGTTCTTTTCCCAAAATAGATCACATACTTGTCCACAAGGCCCACTTGAGGAAATACAAAAGAATCAAAATCACTCTATGCATACTCTCACGGTAGTGGTCACAATATGAATCAAATTTTGATTTTTTTAAGGTTAAATTTCCATACAACAAAAGGAGTATGGATATTTTGAATCAACTCTTCCATCATTTCAGGGCAACTTTTTGTGTTACGTTTTTTTAAAAATATTTTTAGAATTTGTGCTTGTGTGTTGTGTGTAGTGGTTGCGTTTGCTGCAGAGAGTTTGCGCAGGTGTGCAACACACCTTTGTGTTCATTTCTGTCCGCTTCCTCCATGCTTCCCGGCTTCTTCCAACTTTTATTTCTGTTTCCATTGAAAAAAAGATCTATTCCATTTTTTCTTCCACTCTCTCTCTTTAAAAAAAAAAAAAAAAAACTTTTTCTTCCTTGCCTACCTATTCCTTCTCTTTCCATTTGATAAATGCATTTATTTTGTGTTTTACATATATTTAGGTTTCTAATATAAGAGAAATCATGGGACTTTTAAATTTGCGTGTCTGATTTATTTCAGTGAACATTTGGTTTCGTGGCACCTCCACTTACCTCCAAATGACTCTAATTTATCTTTTCTTTAATGTCAGAATAGTACTTCACTGCGTATAAATACCACATTTTCTATCCCTTCATCTGTAGATGGGCATATATGCTATTTCCAAAATTTAGCTATTATGCAGCTTGTGCTGCTATAAAAATAGGGATGCAGGTATCCACGTAATATGATGACTAACTCTTTTAAGAGTATTCCTAGAAGGGGAATACCTGGGTCAAATACCGTAGCTTTAGGGTTTTTTGTTTTGTATTTTAGAGAAGGGTCTTCAGGGTGTTCAGGGTCTCACTACTAGATTGGAACTAATAGTGATCCGACTGTTTACAGCCTCCCAAGAGCTGGAATTACAGGCACGTGCCACCAGGCCCAGTCTCAATTGTCCTCTGGACCAAACTCCCAGCCCCTGAGCCTGCTTGTGGGAGCTTTAATCTGCTGAGCTAGTTGGCTCTATACTCATCCCCGTAGGGGTCGTAACAGGTTATATTCCAACAACAATATAGAACGACCCTTCCCCAGCTTGACCAGCGTGTGTTGTTACTTGCTAGCAGTTTTTTGTTTTTGATTTTTAGTATTTTTTTTTTTTTTTACTTTGCATTTCTTTAATGGCAAACAATGTTGAACACTTTTAAATTTATTTGTTGGCCACCTGTACTATTTCACTGGCTTTTTCCTTTTTGTGTTTGTATGCTAAAGATATTCTTTATAATGGCACTGCAATAACTCAAATTAGATATGAATAAAATATTGATTCTTTAATGCTTAATTTTTATATAAAATACATTATGAACATTTTGAATCAATTCCTCCATCATTTGAGGAGAACTTGTGTTATGTTTCTTCTTTTAAATTTTTTAGTCAGTAAATGTTTTCAGTACATAATGATTACATTTATCATGGGGTTTGTACAGATACATAACACATCTTAATTATTTTTTTGTTCCCTTCCCTTCCCATCCATCCCAGCTCTCTCCAGATCTTATCATCTGAAAAAGACTTCTCCACTTCTATTATCTATCCTTTATTTTGCTTTTTATTTATAATTTGGGTTTCTCATACAGGAAACATTTAAACCGGGTGTCTGATTTATTTTGCTGGACATAATCTCGGTGTGCACCCATTTACCTCCAAAAGCTTCACATTTATTATTTTCATGGTAGATCAATACTACATTGATATAAATACTGCTGTTTTTCATCTATTTATTTGTTGATTGACATATAGGCTGTTTCCAGGAGTTAACTTTTATGAGTTGTGCTACTAAAACACAGGTATGCAAGTAGCACTGAAATATGGTGACTTCATCTCTTTCAGAAAGATTCCAATGGAATTTCTATTTTTAGTTTTTTCAGAATCTCCATGCTGATCTCCATAGTGGCTGCCTTAGTTTTTATTCCCACATGCCATGTAGAAGGATTCCTTTTCCCCACAGCCTAGCCAGCATTTGTTGCTACTTGATTTCTTGATGATAGCATTTTTTTTTTTTTGTTAGTTTGTTTGCTTGGTTTTTTTTGTTTGTTTGTTTCTTGGTGGAACCAGAACCAGGAATTTAACTCAGGCCCTTGCACTTGCCAGGGAAGTGCCCTTTTTTTTTTTACAGTAAGATGCCATCTCAGTGTTGTTTTAATTTGCATTTCTCTAATAGCCAGTGATGTTGAACTTTTTTTTCCTTTCTGCTGACATCTTTGGATTATTATCCACTTTTATAACATTCTTGGTATTTTAAGATTTTCATTGCCCATATACCATTATTGTCAAATCCTCTTATACTATGTTTAGTAGCTTGTATACAAAACACACTCACTTAGTATATATTTGTTTTCTGTTGATTTCTGCATTGGGGTGGGAGAAATATCAGAAAGGAGTTGGGTCATTCAACTCTTTCTTTGCAAGAAAGCAAGTCAAAGACATCTGGCTTACAGTATGTAGTTGTGTGACACAACAAAGGCCCATAAAGTCATGGCTGAGCAAAATCCTCAAAAAGTAACTTCCTAGAACTTAGATGTAGAAGACACTTTAGAGGTTGTCTATGACCTCTGCCTCTCCACAATTCAATCCTTCTCCCTGTCCTTAGGGCTGCCCTCCAAGAGAGAGGCCAAAAGATTTAGAGAAGGGCCCACATAGAGTGAATCTTCTCTCTACTTAAGAATTTCATTTACTGTACTTCTGAATCTCATAGGCTTTGGTTTTTCACACTGATAACATGGAAGCAGGAAATGTAAGCTCTATCAGTTTCTGCAATCTCCTTGAAAATCTGCAGAATTTCCTGAAGAAAGTGCCCAGAGGGGCTGTTGAAGTTAGTAGTTACAGACCAAGAAGCCAGAACTGATTGCTTCATTAGATACATAAAAGTCAGGAGGGAAATGTGAGTTGGAAACTCTCATTGTGAGGCAAAGGGAGAATGAATGATGACTCATTTACTATGTAAGGTAATTTGGAAACTGAATATGATGGAATGGAAATGGTTTTTATTTCAAGGAAAAAACAAACAGATAAAAATCTTGTACCATAAGTCCTCAAATTCTGAACTTTTGAGATGTAGACTTTCACTGATACTAATGGACCTTGCATGAAGTCTATGGGGATAAATCTTGGCAGCAGTTCCCATGGCTGCCAGACACATGCTGCTGTATTCTTATAGTATGATGTGATAGCATTCAGTGGCAGTGCTCAGTCAGAGCCCAGTACGTCCAGAGCAAGAGGAAAGCAATGGCGATGTGGAGGCTTGGCTTTTTTAATGCTTTAAATTGTATATTTGTGTCAAAGGTGTTTAAGACTCATTTTATTGGACTTTCAAACAAAGCCAACTTACGCATATTCTTCCAGAATGGAACTCATTCGTAGGCTGGGAATTTTCTGTAATGACAGTGGCATCAGTTACACCACCACCAACAAAGCCAAGCCCATTACCCACAAAAGCTAACTCTTTTATTTGGTTTTTAAAATTACTACTCCCTTAGCAAAGCAAAATAATTTTTAATTGAATCTGTAATTCACTTACAACTGCATAATTTATTTAACTATTAAATTATCTTAATATTTAGTTCTTTTTATATATTGCATATTAATTATATATTGTATTCATGTGTGTATTCTTCCAACTTTTAGGGATTTTTTTAGGAGTCAGATAATTTTGAACTCAAAGCTCAGTTTTACAGGGGATTTAGTAAAGAAGGGAATATTTCGCTTTTTGGATTAAAGCTCTTTCAGGCAATTTTAGGAGCATAAGCACTGTGAGTTTATATTTTGTATTCACCGTGCCTCGTCTGAAGCCCCTGAGTTCCCAGCAGTTACCACGACCCACAGCTTCCCCTTCCTGGCCCCGTGACACTTTGTTGCACTCTGTGGAGTACGTGTCACACATGTTCCCTCGCATCTGAACCACAAAGTTCTGTAGAAGGAAAAAGAATCAGCGGTTCCATGTGCCTGGCATAGAGAAAATGCTCAGCAAGTGTCTATTGAAAAGATAAATGGACATTTTTGCCTCCCTGGTGAAACTTCCCTACCTGCAGGAATGCCTTGGGGTCGGATGCCTTGGGGTCGGAGGCACCTCAGTAGATCTGGGGCCCCTGCAGGTTTTCTGCTTTGCATAGAGGTGCCTGGAATTCTTAACTTTGAACCTCATTTCTTTGGCTCAACACAAATTCAAGTTTTACTCCTATTTAAAATATATATGGGTGGGGGAGAATAAATAGATAATAAGAAGTATAGAAGTTCAAATGCTTCCCTAAACTACAAATTCCATTGTTTTATGAATGTTTCAATATATTTCATAATTGGTTTCATTTATGCCACCTTTGTTAAAAGAAAGTTTTGTATTATTGTCTGTTGGTTTCATATTTGTAAGGATACTATTTGGTTTATGTCTTGTGGTGTAACTAGTTCAAAGGTAACGATACAAGTTGTAAGAGCTATTGAGCTATTGCCTTTCTTTATGAAGCATGAAGTACTATGAAATTTATTTTTCATAAAATAAAAAGTAAAAAGGAGGACTGACGAGATAGCTCAGAGGACTAAGTGCCTGCCTAAGCAAGCACAGGGACCAGGGCTTGATTCCCAGCACCACAAGTTGTGCCAGCCTTGCCCCGGGCATGCTAAGCCGGCTACCAAGTCCAGGTGTGGTGGTGTACCCCGGTAGTCCCAGAGCTGGGAGCATCAGTATGAGTCCAGGCTATGCAGGCCAGGAACCTGCCTTGCCCTTTTATGCCTTCCAATATGAGACTCTGTAGCAAATACATTTTTTTAAAAAGTGAAAAAAAAAAAAGAAATAGACCAACCAATCATAAGTAGTGAGATTGAATCAGCAAATATAAAGTCTCTCATTTAAAAAAAAAAAAAAAAAAAAAAAAAAAAGGCCAGGACAAAGTGACTTCACTGCTAAATTCTGAACATTTGATGTTTAGAATTAATTAATTGATTAATATCAATTTCTTTCAAGTTTCTCCAAAAAAAAAAAAAAAATTGAAGAGAAACAAATTCTTCCTAACTCATCCTACAAGGTCAGCATTGCCCTGGTACTTTTTTTTTTTTTTTCAGAACCAGGGACTGAACTCAGACCCTTGTGCTTGCCAGAGAAGTGCTTATTCCACTGAGCCATCTCCCCAGCCCCCTTACCCTGGTACTAAAACCAGATACAGCAATGCAAGAAAGCTACGGGCAATATGTATCTCTAATGAACATGAATGTAAAAAAAATTGTCAAAAATACTAGTAAACTGAATCCTATGGCCCACTGAAAAGATTATCCACATTTTCAAGCGGGATTTATTCCACGGGTATAAAGATAGTTCAGTACATACAACTGTATGTATATCTGTGATATACATATACAGATAAACAGAATAAAGGACAAAAGACATATTGTCATCTCAGTACATGCAGAACAAGTATTTGATGAAATTAAATAGTGTTTTGTGATTAAGAAACTTTTCAAAATTAAGTGCAGAAGAAATGTGGTTCAACATGATAACAATTATTTATAACAAGCAGATAGGCAACATCATCCTGAACAGAGAAAAGCTGAAAGCTTTCTAAGACCTGGAACAAGACAAAGATGCCCAATTTTTCCACTTATTCTTGACACAGTATTGGAAGTCCAAGCCAGAGACATCAAGCAAGAAAAAGAAATAAAGGACAACCAGATGTGAAAGGAAGAAATAAAGTTGTCATTATTTGTATCTGGCCCAATCTTACACATAGAAAATCCCATCAACTCTACCAAAAACCTCAGAACTAATAGATGAAATCAGCAAAGTTGCAGGACATAAAATTAACCTACAAGGGGCCAGGGAGATGGCTCAGTGGGATAAGTGCTTCCCTGGCAAGTGCAAGTGCCTGAGTTCAATTCCTGGTTCTGTAAAAAAAAAGATACAGAGACCAACCGAACAGAGTGGAGTTTTTAGAAGTAAACCTATGCAACTCTAGCCAACTGTTTATTGAAAAAGTGCTGAGCGTGTGCATTGGTGACAGGACTGGCTCTACAAGGAAAATTGGATATCTACATACAAAAGAATGAAACCAGGCAACTCTCACCACAGACAAAATTGAGAAACATGGATTAAAGACTTAAATGTAGGAGTTGAAAATCTGAAGCTGTTAGAAGAAAATGTTGGGGGGGATGTTCTTTGACAAGACCCCAAAGGCATAGGAAACAAAAGCAAAGCAGATAAAATAGAGATTACATCAAACTCAAAAACTTCTGCTCTGAGTGAAGAGACAGTTTAGGCTGGGAGAAAATATTTGCAGTTTGTATATACATCTCATGAGTGGCTAGTACCTAGAATATATAAGGAATTTATACAACTAAATAGCAGCAAACAAACACAAATAATCTAATTCAATAATAGGTATTTTAGTTACTCATTGCTTAGACAGAATGCCCAACACCCAAAGTTAAAGGAGGAAAGGCTTATTTTGTACCTCACAGTTTGTAGAGGTTTCAGTCCATAATTGACTGGCTCCAAGGTAGAATGGCAGGGGAGAGGATACCGTTTGAGGCGGATTATAGCAGAGATTAGTGAACCATCACTACGGGAACCTGCCTTTCCCTTTTATGCCTTCCAAGCTACCCACCCTTTGGGTGGTGTCACCTATATGGAGGGTTGGCTGTCCCGTAATCCACACTCAGAACTATGCCAAGCCAATTAGTGGACTAATTTATTAATCACACCCCCTTAATTTCAGCAGAACACTCCCTAGGCCAGCCACCTCTGAAAAGCTCCACCTACAACCATAGGAGACTGTGGAGGGACATTTAGATACAAGCCATAACTGGAGGCAATAGAACAAAACAGTCGCTTATAGGTCCAGGAGTGGTAGTGCATGCCTGTAATCCCAGCACTAGGGAGGCTGAAAACAGGAAGATCACTATGAGTCCAAGCTGCATAGTGAGACCCTGCACAAAAAAAAAAAAAAAAAAAAAAAAAAAATAGTCATTTATCACAAGAAGATTTATAAATGACCAACAGGTATATGAAAAAATTGCTCACCATCACTAATAATCAAAGAAATGCAAATTAAAGCCACAAGAGATATCACCTCACTCCAATAAGGGAAAGGGTAAGCAAATGCAGCAAAAGGAATTCTTGTACCCCGTGGTAGGAATGTAAACTAGAACAGCCATCATGGAAACCAGTATGGAGATTCATCAAAAAATCTAAAGCAACTACTGTATGCCTCAGCAATTCCACTAGTAGGTAATTAACATGTCAAAGAGCTATCTACAACCTTATGTTTATTGCACCATTATTCACAATAATTGTGAAATAGAAACAATCTAAGTGTTTATCAACTCATTAAGGAGTAAAGAAAATGTGGTGAAGTACTGTCCAGAGGGCCGGCCAAATAGCTCAGAGGATTAAAGTGTCTGAAACCAGGTGCAGGGGCCCGGAAGGGGGGGCCTTGATCCCTGGGCCTGCGGTGCCTCTGGGGTCGTGCTGAGACAGAGACTGAGACTGGGTATGGTGGCGAGTGCCTGTAATCCCAGCTTTTGGGAGGCTGTAAACAGGTGGATCACTAAGAGTCTGAGCACCAGTAGACCCTTCCCTAAAATGCAAAAGAAAAAAAAAAGTACTATTTAGTCATACAATGGACACAATTCTATAATATATAATGGCATGGAGATTATTATGTTGAATGAAATAAGCCAACAGAGAAAGACAAGTACCTCATGATTTCATTGATATGTGGAATTGAAAAAAAATTAATCTTATAGGAGTCAGAAGTAGAACCATGGTTTCCAGAGCCCAGAAGGAGTGGTGGGTGGGAGACATGGGCCAGTGTATAGTTATAGTTAGATAGGAGAGATAAGATCTGGCAACCTAATGCATAGTAGAGTGACTACAGATGATGTTAATGTGTATATTTCAAAAACTAGGACAGGGCAGGCCAAATAGCTCAGCAGATTAAAGTGCCTGCAAGTGGACTCAGAGATCAGGGGTTCAATCCCTGGGCCTGCCTTGGTGGCCCCGCCCCCAGGGCACACTGAGATAGTAGTTGAGACTGAGCATGGTGGCCCATGCCTATAATCCCAGCTCTTGGGAGGCTATAAACAGGCAGATCACACTGAGTCAAATCTAGTAGTGAGACCGTGAACACCCTGTAGACCCTTCCCAAAAAAATACAAAAAAAGAAAAAAAATCAAAAATTAGGACAAAAAATTTTTGAACTTTTTTTTAGCCATTAAGAAGCTATAAATTAAAATGTTATGCTTACCCTGATTTAAGTATTACATGAATATATATTTATTTAAATATAGCATGTACTCTATATTTATAAATATGTATAACTTTGATGTGTCAACTAAAATCTAAAAATTATTTACTAAAAAAGAATAGTGATTGGCTGAGTTTGGCTTGGACTGTCCCTGTGTGAGCCCTGGAAATCTCAAATCAGGAAACCTTCAATCCTGGCCAGATTAGATCACCAGTTCACTTTCCAAGACCCAAATGTAAGACTGTCATACTGTCTGTTATGAACTTGATCTACAGTATTCATGGGAAAAAGCGAAGGTTTTGCATAAGTAAACAACTGGCCCAGTTTAGGAGGCTGCCAGTTTGGGAGGATGTCGGTTTTTCTATCTCATGAAGATAAAGCTATCTCTCAAAAGCAGAGACTCACCCCCAGATGTGGCTCTTAAGATAATAACAGTTGTACAATTAAACATGGGGGGCTGCAACCACTCATAAGACATTGCCAAATTTTAGTTTGCTCTACGATAATAAATGCATCAGTTCTGCAAAGATGCTGCATATGCACACCTCACACACACGCGCGCACGTGCGTGCATAATTTTTATTTTTGGATTAGTATACTTTGGTTTTGCTTATAGCTTTCACTACCGCCTACCTCACTGATAATACATACTTGATTTGTTGTTTCAGAGTTAACTAAATAATGTTGCTTTGATTTACTAAAAGTACTAGACCATATTATTTATTTATGTTTTTTTTTATTTTTTATTTTTTTATTTTTGAGACAGGATCTTGCTACGTGGTTCACTGGGCCTTGAACTCACTTAGCCAAGGTTGACCTCGAACTCAGGGCAAGCCTCCTGCCTCAGCCTCCTGAATGTAGGGATTATAGGCATATACCACAATGCATATTATTTTTAAAAGATGTATAATGAAGCCCCTTTTTCATATCCAGCTTACCTGCACTTGTCAATTGAGCATCATTGATAGAGCATCATCTAACAAGATAAAGAGGAGAGAGAAGCCAAGGACTGCTGGGAACCTTAGGCACTCCGCTTATTTATTATCAACATAGCTAGACTCACAGTCACAGTAGACTTCCTGCTCATGAATCACCATCCAATAATAATTCCCACTAAAGTCGTACCTGTGCAAAAGTTACAAACTCATCAACCAGTAACTCTTGAGTTAAGGAGAAAATCAAGTGGAAATTACGAAGCATGCAGAAATGAAGGGACAGAGGTGTTACTTTATAGAATCTGTGGGTGACAATCAACATGCTTCTTAGAGGTGAACTGTAGCCTTATATGTAGTAGAACAAAAGAAACTGACAATAAGTTGACCAAACCTTCAAATCAAAATTTAGCCCTCAATCCAATCACATGAACAACAAAGAAAAGAGAAAGAAGACGCAAAACAAATTTATAGTGTGATATAGTGCAGTAGACTAGGATGGCAGCCAACGCTAGACTTGAAGAGTTCCTCCTACATGAGATCTCAGCTGCCCAGGCCCTGACTCGGAGGCCCAGTGTCCTGTGACTGTGGGCTATGGACACTGAAGAAGAAGGAGAAAGAAGCTAGAAATCCATAACCACAGGTCTATGTGGAAAGCTGCAGAGCCAAAAATCACGACTACTGCTTACTGAGATTCGTGTGTCCAACGTCATGCTAGGCAGTTTACTCAAATTCTTCAGCTTATTATCTTCTTAATTTAGATGAGAATATTGAAACAGGATATGTAGTTCACTGTATGCTATTATTTAAAGATATCTCTTTTTTTTCTTCGTCTTCTTTTTTTTAGGCAAGTTCTAGCTACATAGTTCAGGCTGGCCTTGAGTTCACTATGTAGCCCAAGCTGGCCTTGAATTTGAAGTGATTTTTTTTTTTTTTTTTTTTTTTTTTT
>PVKA01027211.1:0-30788 GCA_004027165.1 Ctenomys sociabilis
AAAAAATCAAGCCTCATCCAGGCCTAGGGGGTCTTCCTTCCACTTCCCTCCCTGGCAGACACCCCATCTTCCGCCGATCCTGGCCTGGCTGCAGCTCTGAGCAGGTGACTCTTCCCTTCTCCACACGGGATTGCCAGTGCAGGTCCGGCTCTGTTCTGGGTGTGAGGATGAGGCGACTGCATGTTGCCTCCACACAGTAGAGTCTATCACAGTACAGTTTGTGAGCACCCCTAGGGGGCGCTGTCCATCTTTTTGTTCTCAATCAGCCCACTCCCCAAGGAGGGCCCTGAGTTCCTGGGTTTTCTTTTGTTCAGCATGTTCTCAGACCCTGAGGTCTACCTCCACTGTCTAGGTTTCTGGCTGACTTTTTTGCTCTTACCTGTCTCCCAAAGTAACCAGATCCCACCCTCCAGCCCACTCAGACCAGTGTGTTCAGGGGTGACAGCCCCCCTGCAAATAGTGATCAGCTGTAGCCGAGACAAGCACCGCTAGCCTGATGCCGCCCGTCCCAGACATGGTCCCTCAGGACTTCTCCAGGGCCTGCTTCTCCATAACCATGTTCAGCTGGGCATCTGAGACAGAAAGGTCCCTACCCTACCTCACCTTCCCTTTCCCAAGGGCTGTAAACTGCTCAGGGACATCCAAAGGCAGGAAGTCCATGCACAATTCATTCATCCTTACCCAGGCCCAAGAGGACAGCTGTCTCAGTGTAGACTGTACAGGGGAAGAAGGTTGCAGCGTATCACTCAAGTGTGGGACACCAGCATGTCCCACCAGGTGGGGGCCCATGATCAGAGAGCTCAGGGCTCTGCGCTTCCTAGAGGGGCTTGCTGAGGATAATGGTGGGTTGGAGCCTTTGTCCTCCTCTTCTCTCACAGCTTCACGGTGGCTGGGTCCGTGGAAGCCCTGTCTGTGCCTAGATCTTCCAGCTGCAGAGGGGATAGTGCAGGAAGAATCTGGAAATGCATCTAGGCTACAGAGGTTTCTGCTGACCCTGGGCTAACTCCATTTCACCTGTGTGATTTCTAGGCAGCAAACTGGCTTGCAGGACAGGTGAGCAAGAAAGAGGGGAGAAATAGCAGCAGGGCCAAACTGTAATGGGCACTTCTGGTTGGAAGAGTTGGCTACCCACTGAATTCCCTTGGGGGGATTAGAGCCTTCACCAAAGCCAGTGGCTTACTGTTAAGTAAGATTCTGCCTTTCAACTCCCTAAGAATGGGCACCTCATCCTCTGGGAATCTGGGGCTATGGATTATATAGAAAACTGGCTCCTAGGTTCTTGCTGACTTCCAAAGGGACAGCATATGGCTCTGCAGCAGTGCTCAGCAGTGGGAGTTATCTGAGGGCTGAGTGGCAACGAAATCTGTCTGGGCTGATGCAGCCAGAAAGACCAGTATGGGCACCTCCAGGGAATGCGTTAAGCTGATCCTCAGGAATGGGCAGCTGGGGCTGTGTTGAAGCTCAGTCTGCTTTTGTTTGGTCCCAGGGTCTTGCTATGTTGTCCAGGCTGGCTTTGTATTCCTTCTGCAGCTGGGACTGCAGGCGTGTGCCATCATAGCCGTTCGCCCCATGCTTCTTTGCTGGTGTGATGCAAGTCTGTTGGCCTTGCACATCACCCGGGAGTTGAGAGAAGTCAGATGAGTTGGCAGGACACACCCAGTGCTACTTAGGAGCACTGGCCCAGGCCAAGCTGCTGCTGCTATCTGACCCATGACAGATGGACCAGAAGCAGGAAAAGAAACGACCCCAAGCTCAATGCCCCAGGGACATTGATTCTTTTCAGCTTGATTCAACTGATTTATTGGGATAACTGGTACTATTAAACCCAGGTGTGGGCAGGTCATAATCAGGATTAATTTCCAACTACAGTGACAGCAGCATTCTTCCCACAGGGGGCGCCAGATCCCTCCTACTACTCCCTGTGGCCTGCACCAATTAGCAGATCCACCAGTCATGAGAAGGGAAACGTGTTGTGGACTTCGCAGTGTAGGCTGGAGAAATGCCAGCTCCCATGCTTCACCTGGGCCCTGACGTGTCGCCTCCAAGACCTCTTCTCTCTCAGATGGCAAAGGGTGATGAGGGTAGAAGGGTGAACAGACCCCTGTACCAGATGGTCCACGCTGCTGTCCATGAAGGAGAGGTGCGGGTGCTTCAGGGGACCGGCATCCCAGGGTGGACTCGCAGTCAGGCTGGGATCACTCTGGTCCTGTGGTTGAGGCACATCAGGGGCTCTGGGGAAACTGCTGGAACTCAGGGTGGGGATTAATCCTTTCCAGGATCCTATGAGAGACCAGAGAGAGGGAACAGAGTTGACCCGGAAGAACCCTCAACCACTGACTAGGGGGGCTTCTCCTCCCCAAGCTGAGAGGTACAGGCCAAGGTCTAGACACAGCTCTAGAAAATAATTCTTCAGACCATTAGGAAAAAGTCAAGGGGTCGGGTTGGCCTGTGGACTGCCCACAGGAAGCTGAAGGAAGACCTCTGAGATTCTACCGTAGTTCCATTTGTGAAATGGGACAGTAGACGATGAGAGGTGCTGAGACTTGGGGGGAAATGGCCCTGAAGTGGCAGCATTAACCTGCTGCCCCTCCCTGCCTGCTGCCCTGCCCTTGTAGATCAGCTCCCAGAGAGTCAGGCAGCTATGAGAGAGGAGTCACCTGGGACAGGACACCCAGAGAGAGGTCCCAGAAATGTTGTCATTTCCAGCCGGGAGGCAGGGGAAATCTCTTGGATAAAGGGCTCTGTTATGAACACAGGGTTTAGGGCCCCACATTACCCAATCAGAATGGCTGGGATAAAGAGGAGGCAAGCTCCCAGGAGGAAGGGGAATCCCTTCATGAAGTTCAGAGTGGCTGGGTAGAGCGAGTTGAAGATGCCAGAGGCTGTCAGCATGGCCAAGCTATTGACGCAGGCCACCGCAGAAAAGAGAGCACCTGCAAAGAAATAATAAGCGTCACACTCTGGAGTTTAAAGGATGCGGCTCAAATGCTGGCACCACTCCCTCTCAACTGTATGACCAACCTGGGGCAAGTCATTTAACCTACATCTCACCTCCCTTGCCTGTGTGATAGATTCTTAGTCTTAAAGGGAAGGGACCTGGCACAGAGGGGCTACTAAATAAATAGCTGCTATTAAATCCACCACAAGCCTATATGATATCTTCTAATGAAAGCCATTTTGGGGTTTTACATCTTTAGAATCAGCTGGGTTGGTTTCCAACACTTATAGCTGTGTGCACCCTGAAGACAGTTTATCCTTCTGGGTTCAGTTCCTCCTGCTGTGAAATAAGGCCAACAGCTAATTCACGGACTGCCCAGCCTGAGGCCCACAGTTACAGCACCCATCACAGGGTGGCCTCCTGGAGGTAGCTACATTAGTCAGTGCTGTTTTCCTCTCCTGTTGCTCTTAGCATCTCTGCACAGAGAAAAGTGTTAGGAAAGAAGCAAGAATGAATCAAGGCACTTAGGATCTAGGGATATCAGAGCCCATAGTGGCCCATGCATGGCACCAGGATCTCTATCATTATCAGGTCCTTCTTTCAGGGGAGCTGGTTTCAGACTTCAAAATTCTGCTCAGCTAACTGCAAATCTCAGCTCAATGGTTTGAAAATCTGAGGCAGTACAGTCCTCTGTCAGCCCTGCGAAGTTTAACACATATGCACTGGTCTTAGCCATGTTCTCCTTCCAGGAAGGGAGGGAGGGAGGAAAGGAGGAAGAGAGGGCATCTCCCAGCCGCGGCCACCCATCTGCCCAGCGCAGGCAAAGCTGGGCAGGAGGAACCAACCCACTGAAGATGGATCTTGACACTCACCCTGCTCCGATTGGCCCACCAACTTGGAGAGCTTGGCCCGGATGATAGGGGTGATAACTAACGACAGGAAGAGCAAGCCATACCCTGGTAAAAAAGAAAAACTCCTTAGGAAAGTATGGTTAGGGAGAGGAGTATCCTGGAGCCCCAAGGAGAAGCAGAGCTCCTACACATCCCATGTGGAGCTTAGGCTAGACCCAGGAAGAACCTCCATGATGGCAAGGGATGGGAGTCAACAAGCAAAGTGGAACAGAGACCACCCTTCTTCAGGCTCACCTAGCTGCTGTCTTTCATGAATGAGTGCTGCCTCCCACCAATGATTCTTTCTCTTCTTTTTTTGAGAATGGATCTCACTAAGTAGCGTAGGCTGGCCTTGAATTCACTAGGTAGCCTACGCTGGCCCCAGTCTCTCAGTGATCTTCCTGCCCCAGCCTCCCGAGTGCTGGGATTACAAGCATGCACCACCATACCCAAGCTACCAATGGCTTTCTTGTTAGAATGTTTCTTATGGCCACCACAGGTATCACTTGCCCACTTAGCACTTAGCAGAGAGATAGAAAGACACAAAGAACATGCATGAATTTCGAAGTCAGTCCCAAGTTCAAAAACTGATACTACTGCTTACTATGTACATGGCCTTGAGTAATTTACCTCTCTGAACCTGATCCCAATCTATGAAAGGAAGATAATAAAGCCTTCATTACCAGATGGCTCTGTACTGTAGGAGGTTGGATAATGTCCTACAAAGGGTCTTAAACCCTGGAACCTATAACTGATACCTTATTAGGAAAATGGGTCTTGCTAATATGATTAAAGTTAGGATCTTTATTTTTATTTATTTATTTTTTTGCAGAACCGGAGCTTGAACTCAAGCCCTTGTGCTTGCCAGGGAAGCACTTATTCTACTGAGCCATCTCTCTGGCCCCAAGGTTAGGATTATCCTGGATTCTTAGGGTAAGCCCTAAATGCAGTTATACTTTATGAGAGGGAAACAGAGGGATATTTTGATGCAGACAGAACGGAAGGGGCATAAACAAGAGGACGAGGCAAGGTGACCGCAGAGGCCACTGTTAATGTAGCTACCAGTCAAGGAGCACTGACAGCCACAGGAAGCTGGATAAGGGAAAACACATTCTCTCCGGGCCCCTTTGGAGGGAACACCACTCTGTCGACACCTTGATTTCAGCCCAGTAACACTGATTCTGGACTTTTGGCTACCAGAACTTTGAGAAAATAAACTTCTGTTGTTTTAAGCCTCCAGGTTTGTAGTAATTTGTTACAGCAATCTTCTGCACAAGGTTAAGGGGTAGCATATATAAAGAGCATGGCCAAGTCAGAAGACAGTAAATGTAGAGTCTTCCCTTTGCATTTAGATAGTCACAGGCGCACCTGGTTTCTCATAGCTAGTCCTTTCCCTATGTGACTGCTGTCTCCTAAACAAAGCTTCAAATTCCAAGAGGACAGTGGACCTTCCACAGTGGATAATCGGTGAAGCATACCAGGCCCTTCAAGGGTTGGGATGCCCCAAATCCTACTTTGTTGAGACTCCTCAGAGCAGTGAAAGCATCCATGAAGGAAAAGTACCTGGTCCCCTCAGCTTCAGTCTCAGAGAAGCAGCTAAGTTAAGAAATCTGTGATTCTTTTTCTTTTTGTATTTAATATACGGTCCACAAGGTCTTATACACAGATCAGATTCATACTGACCCTTGTTTTCAGCCGCCCAAGTGCTGGGATTACAGGCACTCACCACCATAACCAGTCTCAAGGCTGCCTCAGCATGCCCCTAGGGTGGGACTGGCACAGTGTGCAGGGGGTCAGCAGGCGCTTCAGTCTGCTGAGCTATCTGGCTGGCCCTATCTGTGATTATTTCTAAGCTACTTTTTTTTTTGTCTTTTTGAGACAGAGTCTCACTATGCAGCTCAGGCTGGCCTTAAGCTCACTTTGTAGCTCAGGCTGGTCTCGAACTCACAACAATCCTCCTGCCTCAGCCTCCCAAGTGCTGCGATTACAGGCATGCGCCACCATGCCCAGCTTTCTAAGCTACTTTTTTTTAATACTAGGGATCTAACTTGGGACCTTGTGCTTTCCAGGCAGATGCTTAAGCAACTGAGGTATATCTGAAGCCCACCAAAATCTGTGTTTATTTAATGGCTGACTTTTGTACACAATAAATTTGAGGGTTTTATTAAAGTAAATGGGAATTGAACTCAGGACCCTGCACTTGCCAGGCAGGTGCAAATGCCACTGAGCTATCTCCTAGGTCCTAAAGTAAGTCTTTCCCCTTTAAAGATGTTAACTTCTAAGGCTGGGAAAATAGTTCAGCAGAAGTGTCTGCCTGCAAGCACAAGGTCCTGAGTTCAATCCCCAGTACCTAGGAAAAAAATGTTAACTTCTTTACAGCCTTCCCTCTAACCCAAAGAAGAAGAGAGAGGGAAGGAGAAGGGAAGAAGAGTAGGAGGTGGCAGAGGGGAAATTACCAGGAATTTCATATCTGTGGTCTAAGAAGACAGACTTTGTAAAAAATCAAGGAAGCTGACCAAGATTTGAGGTAGGTCCTATACTTCTTATCATGGCATTAATGGCATGGACTTTGTTTAAGAACACCATGAATCGGCTACAAGAGGCCAAGGGGTAAAGCAATTAGTGTATGAGCCATACTTTTGTCTTTTGCTCTATATTACTAATGATATTTATGGTTGATAAATGCATTAAGTACTTTGACTTGCGAGGACCTGTACTTTTATTTATTTATTTATTTATTTTTTTTGCAGAACTAGGGATTGAACTCAGGCTGTTGTGCTTGCCAGGCAAGCACTTATTCTACTGAGCTATCTCCCTGGCCCCAAACAGATTGTATTTTTTTTTTTTTTAAGGACCTGTACTTTTAAAGGTGGCATTTTTCCTGGTGTTTCCCATTTGTCTGTCCTCCAGTGCAGGCTGGGGTATAACTATGCTTCTAAAGATGCAGGCTGGAACCACATTGCAGGGCAGTAAGTCACTGACCCTCAGTTTCCAACTGAAGTCCCTACTACTAGCTGCCCCTGAGCCCACACTTTACCTGTGAACATGAGGGGTGTGATGGTAGCAAACGCAAAGACAACCATCCCCAGGATATTGAAGGCCAGGCCAATCTCAGCCACCCAGGTGTCGGCCAGGCAATACTGTAGAAGCCGCAGGAACAGCAGGCTGGTGAGGTAGGGGAGGTGCTGGGCTGCAGAACCATAGCCAATCAGCTTGGAGTCCCAGCAGAGGGGCGAGCTCAGCTCATAGAGGGTCAGGATGTCCTGGGCCCCAAAGTGCACCGTAATCACCAGGAAGATGGCCAGTGAATACAGGGCTATATGCTTCCTGGACTTCTCGGGGGCTGGATTCACATAGAGCTGGACGATGGATCGATGGTGGTGGAGCGTGAAGAGCCGCGTGGACCTTGGCTCCTTCACAGTCTCCCCAAAACAGAATGCTGCGTAGAGGCTCATGACTATCAATAAGGCCAAAGCCAGCCAGAAGGGGTTGGCATAACCCTGGGCCCGGAGCCAGTGACCTCCCAGGAGGCTTGCCAGCATGCCGGCCACTCCAATGCAGGCTTCCAAGAGGGCCATTCGGATGGTACGGTTGTGGGTAGAGCTAACATCTGCCACGGAGGCAAAGCTAGCAGCTAGGAGGCCATTGAAGTCGCCAAGGAGGCCACAAAGGATGCGGCCCAGCACGAAGAAGCCAACGTGGAGCTGCAACTGTACCACAAAGATAGACACCACCGCCTGGAGCAGCAGGCCAAGCGACGTGAGCACCAATACAGGGCGGCGGCCCACGCGGTCACTCCAGGCTCCCAGCAGGGTGGACGAGAAAAGATCCACCAGGAAGCCAGCCACGTTCATGTAGAGGGTCCAGTGGGAGGTGAGGGTCTCCACTTCCTGCGGGGACACGATTAGCAGGGTGCAGCTCCTCAGTCTGGTGCTATCTCTACTGCAAACAGTGCTGTCCTGGGAGCTGCAGGGTTAGGACTTTCTTTGGAGCCCTAAATCTCAGGGATGCTCTCAAAAAACGGACACTAGCGAGGGCAATGGGAAATGAACCTGGCCCTTTCCTCCAACTTTTCTCACTTCTTTTGTTAACTTTTATTAAGCCGGGATGCCTGGCTTTCTCTCGGGCCAAAGACCACCACGGCTTTCCTACAATCCGGCTGAGGCCCGGCCCCACCCACCATGCAACCGCGAGGTCTCAGGCCGGCTGTGCCCAGGCTTTTTGCAGGCCCCGCCCCTTGGCGCCCCTCCCCCGCCGCCCGCCCGGGGCCCGCCCCCTGCCGCGCGCGCTCCGCCGCCGGGCGGGGTACCTGCTGGATGGGGCTCGCGGTGTGGTTGCCACAGTCCCCCCGGTCGCGTGTGCCGTTGTATCCCAGGTCGGCGCTGAAGCGGTGCCACAAGTACTGCGTGGTGAGCGGGCCCTGGAGGACGAGGGCAAAGTTGGCGAGGAAGACGAGCGGCTCCACAGGGCCGCGAAACAGCATGGGCGCCTTGGGGAGGGCGCGGGGCTCGGTCGGGGAGCTCGCGCGCCCCTCCATGAGCAGGCGCGGCTGGAGCGTGCCCGGCCGCTGTGGACCCGGGCCTGCGCTGTCTGCGCCTGCGCCCCGAGGCCGGCCTCACTTTTTAAAGTCGGGCGGGGCGGGGCATGAGGCCTAGGTCCCCCAGACTCTCACCCTCCTGCTCTGGGCTGGGTGTGACTCGGCTAGGAACCCTATAAACCCTGCCTGGCCCGCAGGATAGCCTCACTTGTACCCTGCGCAAAGATCCCGCCCTGAAGCTCTCTGCCCCGGGCTCAGAAGCACGCAAAATAGCAACAGGAGTATCAATAATTAACATTTAGGCAAGTGGACATCAGCGGTCCTGAGGGACACGGGAGTCCAAAATAGTGTGCTTTCCCAGTTAGGCTTATCTGAATTATATACCTTGTTGTGTAGGTTACAGGCCCAAGATGGACACATAGTACCCAGTTACTTTTTCTGGTTTATGTTTTGTTTTTGGGGTACCAGGGATTGAACTCAGGACCCTGCGCTTGTTAGGCAGGCAATTATTCTACTGAGCTATCTCCCCAGCACCAATTGTGTTTTAAGGTTACAGAGTGTGCACATTCACTATATACCTGGCCATGTGATTATTTCCGAAGCAAGGCATACCTGACTGGGGTGGGTGTGAGTGCTGTGGCTGAGGGCCCAGTGGTATCAGAAAGGAAAGCTCTGTTTAAAAACCCTTATACCCTGAGTTCAATCTCCGGTTCTGCCAATATAAATAAATAAAATAAAAACCCTTACACTTTGGGCTGAGGACTGATTTTGTTTAATTAACTTTTTTTTTTTTTTTTTTTTTTTATCCAAACTGGGGATGGAACTCGGGACCTTGCGCTTGCGAGGCTGGCACTTATGCCGTCAAGCTATCTTTTTAAATGTACTTACTTATTTTGTTGTATTGAGACTCAGTCTCGGGGCTGGAGAGATGGCTCAGTGGAATAAGTGCTTCCCTGGCAAGTACAAGGGCCTGAGTTCAATCCCCGGTTCCACCAAAAAAAAAAAAAAAAAAAAAAGGAGACTCAGTCTCGCTGTGTAATTTAAACTGTCCTTGAATTTACTGTGCAGCCCAAGCTGGCCTCGAACTCATGGTAATCATCCTGCCTTAGTTTCCCAAGTAGTGGGGTCACAGGTGTGCACTAGCGTTTTTGTTTTTGTTTTTTTAAGTAAGTTTCTTACAAGATTAAGACTCTAGGAGAAACACTGACCATCTGAAAAGAACAAGGAAGACATTTTACCTTTTTAAAGTAACTTCTAAGAAAAACATTGATAAACATCACTAGGAGTAACTCACATGTACATAAAAGATACCCGAAGTGCCTGCCTTCTTGAGTGAACGCATAAATCTCTCTATAGCTGATTTACACTAAACCCTACCTACCTAACTACCTACCCGATCTGACCACAGCTTGTCTGTAAACTGAACCCTTCCACAAAAGCACAAAGGACAAGCAATGAGGTGTCAAAAGAGCTGACTTCCAGGTAACAAACAATATATGCTGTGCACTGAATTTTTAAATCCTTTCCATACATTGATGTTTGTTTGGAGATAAGGCCCCACTGTGTAGTTCAGGCTGGCCTTGAACTCCCTATATTCCCAGAGAAACCTCAAACTCAAGGCCATCCTCCTGCCTCAGCCTCCTGAGGGCTGGGATGGGTGCATTAGTCTTGTAATAATCCTAGAGGTTAGCTACCATTAATGAGCTAATTCCACAGATGTGGAAGTAAGGTCAGGCACTCAGACAGAGCTGGAAGAACCCATGACTGAGGATGCCTGTGCTGGAGTGGGCCTGAGGTTGCTCCCCTGGCACTGGAATGCCTGGGCTCTGCCACCTCCCCCCCTGTGCCTCCTTCTTCAGGTATAAGAAAACTTGCCTGGAAGAGGTTTTAGGAAGAATGAGGTCTGGGGTGTTGCAAGTGTTACTGTTGCTCCTTTCTTTTGGGGCCTGACTGCAGTTCTTTTGGAGGAGCGGGTTGGAAGAAGCTGTGATGGGCAGAACCTGCCTTACTTTCCTTTTATTAATTCACTTAGTCTGCGCATTGATTGAGTGCCCTGTAGGTACCAGGAAGACAACACCGAAGAAAAGTCCTCAGGAGGCCTGGAGGTTCCTAAATGGTGGAGGAGTGGCAGCAAAGACTCCTAATTGGCGCCTATTAATTCCAGCCATGCAAATGCTTTAAGAGATACAGTGTCTCCTTCCATGAGAACTAATAGGGTGGCTGGCTGGCTGGCTGGATGTCTGGAGGCCGGCCCTGCACCATGTGTAACCCACAGGCTAGATCTTGGGGCTCAAGGTGGCTCCCCATTTTTGGCCACTGAGCTGAGGCTGTGCCTGGATTTATTGGTGCTCATGAGTTATCCTCATCTCCCTAGTCAGAAGGCATCTGAGGCTCAGAGTAGATGGGTGTTGGACCACACCTCCTGTGGACATAGGACATAGGCAGCGTCACAGGAAGCATCCAAGCACAGGCGGGTGGGATGCCCAAACCCACCCGCCTGTGCAAATCTTGGCCAGTTAGATCAGCTGCAGGAAAAAGGAGTGCCCAGCTACATTTCCCAGATAAAGAACTAAGGCTGGAGAGACCAAAGTCCCTCAGCTAGGAGTGGAAGAAGCTGTGGTTCAAGCCGGAGCCAAAGCCTGTGGTGCCCACCTAAGTAGAGATCCCTTCTGAGTCCTTGAGCACAACAGCTCCAGTGATGCTGGCATTGCTGTCCTGCCAGGGTTTTCTATTTTCCTGGATGAAAGAAAGCCAGATTGTTACTGGGTAGGTAGCTCCTTTGATATTTATTTTTTGAGATAGGGTCTTGCTATGCAGCTCAGGCTGGCCTTGAGCTCATATTTGTAGCCCAGGCTGGTCTCAAACTCTCAATGATCCTCCTGACTCAGCCTCCCAAGTGCTGGGATAACAGACATGCGCCACTATGCCATACTGGGTAGCTCCCTTTATTAATTTATTTATATATATATATTTTTTTTTTGGTAGCTCCTTTTAAAAATGGCTCACCAAATAAACGTTACCAAGTTTGGTGACATTTGTGTCTCTTTCTGGAGTTGGATTCCAGGTTCTTTTTGCCTCAAAAAAGTGAACAAAATGAGTAAAAAATGGTGACAAAGTTTATTTGAAAAATTAAGAGGGAAGAGTAAGGATGAGTTGGCTCTGCAGTGAAATTGGGCTGAGTAAAAGAGGGAAAAAAAAAAAAAAAAGCAAAATTAAAGTACACCGTTGGGGCCGGGGAAATAGCTCAGTGAAATAAGCGCTTCCCTGGCAAAGACACCCAAAGAATCGAATACAAGATTGCAGGAAATATGTCCACACACTAAAGACCAGAGTCCAGCTGAGGGCCTGAATCCTAATATACAATATGAGTCCAGTTGAAGACCTAGGGACTATCACAATGCCTCTTACAAGTCCAATTGGAGGCCTAGAGCCCAGGACAGTGTCTCATGCAGGCCCATATGATGGATCTGTGCTGGAAAGGCCAAAAGGTCAGTGGTAGAAGCTAGGTAGTCTATGCCAGTAGGATGAAGGATCTGTGCTAGCAGGCTGTGGGATCTGAACTGGAGCTAGGAAGCAACGCTCAAGGTAAGCACCAGAGCTCCTCACAAAAATACCACAGCCATCCTCAGTGACAGCGAGGCCCGGAGCTCCTCCAGTGATGAGCGAGGCCATAAGGAAAGCCAACATGACAAGCTTCTCCAGAAGGCTGAGCAGTGTGTACCATCTTCTCCAGAGCCAGGAAGCAATGCTCAAGGTGAGGACCAGAACTCCCCCAAAGTTAACCGAAGCCATTATCACTGACAACAAAGGTCCTGAGCTCTTCCTCTGACAAGAACAGCCAACTTCATCAGGACAAAGCCAGCACGATGAGATCCTCCAGCAGAATAGCCCAAGAGAACCAGCAGCTTCTAACAGCTCCAACAGTTTCTCCATTTTGCCTCTTATGCTGCTGGGAACAATCCTCTGGTGGGCTTCCCACACCCAGTACCGTACTAGTTCAGTTCAGCTGTGTATAACAAGTTGACCACCAGTTAACAGTCCACTACAACCCTGAGGGACACAGGGTAGGCTACTGGAGGGAAGTCATCTGTGATCTTTTATACTGCCCAAATCTCAAGGAAACCGAGAAAAAGTCTCCTTATGGGTCCTGGGAGGTGAGATCCTACCCCTCCGGCCTGATGTCAGGTCTAGGCCATCCCTATTGAAAACCTGCTCGAGTTTCACAGAAAAATCCAGATGCAGGGCTCTGGGGACTGCTCTGCCCACATGTTCTGGAATCTTGTAGTAAAAGGTCAGGTCTGCTTCCTCAGCCCTCTTGCCACACCCTAATCTCCTGTCTCAGTATCATTCTGCTAGCCCATGATCACCTGTGCCACCAGGCACCCGCCTACTCCACTTTCAGCAATCTGCTATCTTGCAGTCTCTGTACTTGCCCCTCCTACCCAGAATGCTCTTCTCCCACAGTGATAGCTACCTGGCTGGTTCGCTCACTTCCCTCAGGTCTGGTAAAAAGTCACCTGATTCTGATGTATAACACACTCCCTCCCTCATCTCCTGGCACTCCCTAAGCTCTTACCCATTTTGGCTTTTCCATGATATTTATCACCATCTGAATTCTTAGAATCTATTTCTTTTTCCATATGAGGAATTGAACCCAGGGCCTCCTATATGCTAGGCAAACACTGTATCATGAAGCTACCCACCCAGCTTTCTTGTTTCTTTGTTGTCTGTCTTCCCTCAGTAGAAGTCATGTCACAAGGGCGTGGGTTTCTTCAGGATTTGTGTCCCCAGCCTGTGGAACAGTGCCCACATTGGTAGATGCTCACAAGATGTGACTGCCTGAGTTGAAGAAGCCATGCTTCCCCTACTGGAGCCCCCCACAAACTACAATGAAAAAAGCAGAGTCCCAGAGGTAAGAAACCTCTTTATCTGTCCACCCACTTAAAACACAGGGGTTCAGAGGACACAATGAATTACCTAGGGAGACCTAGATTTGTTTGGCTCCTTTAGAAATGTGACACATACCTGAAATACTAGCATTCTTGAGGATGAGGCAGGAAGATTACAAATTTTGGAGGTAATTTAGCAAGGCCCTGTTTGGGAGAAAAAGAGGGAGTTGAGGATATAGCTCAGTGAAAGGCCTGGCTTCAATCTATTAGAAGAAAAAAAAAAAAAAAGACAAAGATTTAAAGCTTTTGACTTTATGTGGTAACAACCTTGATTCCTCCTCCTCCTCCTCCGCTTCCTCCTTCACCGAAGCTTGGCTAAAGGCCAAGCATCAGGTCTATGAGTAACACATACAAATGAGCTCTTCTCAGAATCCGAATAAAGAAATAAGCTCCAGGCTTTTGCTTTTTTTCTTTGTGACCAACACATCGACAAAAATCTGACTTAAAATGAGAAAGCACAAAGCTGGTAAATTGACTGTGAGACAAAGGCTGATGAACGGAGGTGAATGTGCCCTTTCTGGAAACCTTTTGGTAACCCTCACATCAAGACCCTCATCTCCTACAGTGCCACATCCGGGTCTCTACCCAAAGGAAGGTATGTGAAGTAAAACACAGACCTTACATTGAAGGGAGAGGAGCAGAATAGGAAAAGAAAGAAAAAGCAAGATATATTATGTACAGGTGCAAATTCTCTCCATTATGAATATTATCAGTATGTTTCTAAAATATACCTAGAAAAATAAAGAAAAAAGACTTATGTGCCAAGATATTATCGGTGACATTATTGACAACTGAGAAAAAAAAAACAAACAAACCTGTAGACAACCTACTTATCCATACCAGGAAACTGGCTGGGAAAATTACAACATATCTAGTCAACTCTATGTCCTTAAAGTGATATAGTCAAAGATAGGGTGCTGGGGCTGGGGGGATGGCTCAGTGGAATAAGCACTTCCTTTGCAAGTGTAAGGGCCTGAGTTCAATCCCCAGTTCCGCCAAAAAAAAAAAAAAAAAGATAGGGTGCTAACATGGAAAACTACTCTTGCAATAATTTGCCTTTAAAAATGAGAGAAGTTATGTGTGTGATGTGGTCGCAGGTCTAGGAAAGAACTGCTTTGAGCTGCTCCACCAAAGTATTAACAGAGGTTTTCTCTGGGTGGTGAGTTGTGTAAGATATTTCCCACCTTCTCCTCTTCCTCCTCCTCTTCTTCTTCCCCCTCTTCTTTCTCCTCCTCCTCCTTCCTTCTTCCTCCTCTTCTTCCTTTAAAATTTTTTTGGATTCTTCTGATGTAAACATGTATTTCTTTCTTTCTCTCTTTGCTCTTTTGAGACAGGGTCTCACTATGTAGCTCAGGTGGGCCTTGAACTTGCTTTGTAGCTCAAGCTGGTCTTGAACACACAATGATCCTCCTGCCTCAGCCTCTCAACTGCTGAGGTCACAGGTATGCATTACCATAAGTGGCTTAAGCTTTTTTTTTTTTTTTTTAGAGAAGGGTCTACAGGGTATTCAGGATCTCACTACTAGGTCAGAGATCATAGTGATCTGCCTGTTTACAGCCTCCCAAGAGCTAGGATTACAGGCACACGCCACCATGCCTATTGTCTTAAACATGTTTTTCTAACATGGAAAATGTAAAAATTGTAACTGTCTAATAATGTTTCCATTCTTTAAATCTGTTCTGCCTCACTTGGAGAAAATTGTCCCCATGCCCTTGGAGTTCTGGAGACATCACTCCACACTGTAGCCCTGAGAGCCTTACCACCTTATAGCTATTACTGAAAACAATCCTCAGGGTCTCACTGTGTCATCAAGCCTGGCCTAAAACTCATTATGTAGCCCAAGCTGGCCTGAAACTCACAGCAGTCCTCCTGCCTCAGCCTCCTGGAATGCTGGGATTACAGGTGTATAGCCCACGCCCAGATTATTACTTGGTTATCTATAATATTTTTTGAGTCTGTGTTTGTTTGCTTTGTTCTTTGAAACAGGGTCTCACATCAGAGTTCAAGCTGCATTTGAACTCATAATGCTCCTGCACTGAATAGTGCAGATCCTGAGATTGCAGGTAAATGCTGTCAGGCCTGCACCTCCTACAACTTTCTTTCTTCCTTTACTTTTTTGGCGGAACCAGGGATTGAACTCAGGCACTTGTGCTTGCCAGGGAAGTGCTTATTCTCCTGAGCCATCTCCCCAGCCCCTCTACAACTTTCTGATTATCATTTTTCCAGACAGTGCAATTATGGTTTGAGAGATGAAGGCAAATGGATTTTGCCACTCTGAACATTATTGTTGTTATTGAGTTTTATTCTCCCTACACCTGTTCTAATGCTTTCAGTGCCTCCATAGGTGTTATTACCTTTGCTCCCCACCTCCTTGGCCCAGTCAGCACCTGTTCATCCTGTGAGACCACTGCTGTATCTTACCCATACATGGGATTAATCAATCACTACCTTGTAGGTACGTCCACAATACTGTGCTCAGACATTTAATGCCAGTTAAACAATTATAATTCACACAATTATAATGAGTGTGTGTTCCCAGGTCTGTCTCCTCCCAAGCCCTGCCCAGATGCTGCCTCTGGACTTGGGAGCAGACAAAGTTCTTCATTTCTGCAGCATCCCATATCCTGGCTTGGCATGTGGTAAGACAAAATATTAAATAGGTTTAACCACACAACGGGTCTGGTTAGTTGCCTCCCAGGGGGTCTCAAACTTGTGGTTCTCGTGTGTCAACCTGCTGGGTGGCTGGGATTACAAGCGTGTGTCACCATGCCCAGCCACTCATTTGCTTTCTTTCACTGTTCTTAATTCCTCTTGCTCCTGTGTGTTAGCACAGGGATCATTTTTCTTCGGTGTAAAACAATATTCACTTTCGTTTTTCTTGCTGTTAGGTCTCTTGTCAACACATTCATTTGGCTTCTGTCTGAGAATACGTTTGTTCCACCAGCACTGTGCAGGATATTTCTTGCTGGGTATGAAGTTTTATTTATTTATTTATTTATTTATTTATTTATTTATTTATTGCGGTACTGGGGATTGAACTCAGAACCCTGCTCTTGCCAGACAGGTACTTATTCTACTGAGCTATCTCCCCGTCCCTATTGCATGAAGTTTTAGACTGCCAGAGTATTTTTCCCCTTTCCCCCCTTCTGAACATGTTCTTTCCTCTTCTAGCTCCTATTGTTTCTCATGTGCTTCCGTCTGTCACAGATTGTAGTCCTTCAGGTCCTGCCTGTGTCAACATTCTGCCAGTGCTTTCAAAGACAATTGGTCCAGTTTTTCTGATTTTAGGCTGGGAGGACTGGTCTTTCATAAGCTTTCATATGGCCAAAACAAGAAGAAAAGAGAATAACATAATTTAACTTTAACTGGAATGTGTATATATTCCTTGACTTGAGATAGGGTTATATTACAATAAATCCAACCTAAGTAGCAAACATAATAATACATCAAAAATGCAGCCAGGGCCAGCCAGATAAATCAGCAGATTAAAGCTCCTGCTTCAGCAGACCCAGGGACCAGGGTTTGATCCCCAGCATATCAGGCTGGCTCTGCCCCAGACACACTGAGACAGCAACTGAGCCGATGTGGTGGTGCCTGCCTATAATCCCAGTGCATGGGAGGCTGAAAACAGGAGGATCACTATGAGTCTGATCTGTGTAGTGAGACCCTATAGACCCTGTACTAAATATAAAAGGTAAGTTAATTAATTAATTTTTTAAAAGGTGCAGCCAGCCATGATGGGACACACCTGGAATCCCAGCACGCAGGAGGCTGAGGAAGGAGGATTGCTGTGAGTTCAAGGCTTGCCTGGACTATATAATGAGTTCAAGGGCAGAATGAACCACACAGCAAGACTCTGCTTCAAAAAAAACAACAAGGAGATGGAGAGATGGCTCAGTGGAATAAGCGCTTCCTTGGCAAGCGCAAGGGCCTGAGTTCCATCCTCGGTTCCACCAAAACAAAACAAAACAAAATGGTCAGTAAGATAGCTCAGCAGACTAAGCTAAAGAAGTACAGGGACCAGGTCCGATTCCTGGGGACCACATCCGCAATGACCCTGGCCCAGGGTGTGCTGAGCCAGAGACTGAGTCCGGGCGTGGTGCTGCACACCTATAATCCCAGGGCTGGGGAGGCTGAAAGCAGGAGGATTACTGGAGTCTGAATTGTGTAATAAGACCCTGTACCAAATACATAAAAATGAAAAAAGAAAAAAAAAAAAGAAACAAACAGAAGCAAGAATGGGGGTACATATCAGAAAGCTATTTTCTTGTTTTTGACAATGCTGGGAATGGAACCCAAGGCCTCCTGTGTGCCTGGCAAGTGCTCTACAGTGAGCTACATTCCCGTCCCTTTAAACATTTTTTCTTTATATTTTTAGTGAATCTTACTAAATAACCCAGGCTGGCCTTGAACTTGTAATCCTCCGGCCTCAGCCTCTTGCGTAGCTGGAATGATTGGCAGGTACCACTGCCCTCAGCCAGAAGGCTCTTAGAAAACACAGTGTCTCTGTTCACAGAAGACCTTGGCCGCAGCACCCGTCTAGTGCTGCCCCCCTCTGTGGTGGGCAGCGGAAAATGACCAGAGGGGTGAAAAGTGAGCTGAGGACCAGAGCCAGAGGAAAGAGGAGGGTCTTGATAAGTTCTGGCCCTAGTATGAATTGCGAAAATCATCATGGTGGTCATCTAACATGGCTGAAGCCCTTAAAACAAAGCCCATCTTCCCCAAGACCACCTCCCCCTTCCCATCAGCTCCCTCAGGTATATCTAAACATCCACTCCAAGCTCCACCCCTGACAAAAGATCATAAAAGCCTCCCTTTGTTACAATCAAGAGAGAATTCTTCATCCTTCCCCAAATTCTCTCCATGTCTTCAATGAAAATAAAGCCCCTTGCCCTTCTTCCTTCTGCCTGTTTCTCTGCTGCGCCAAGTACTTGAAAAGACCTGTCAGGTTTGGTTGGGGAAAGCATGTACTCCAGGCAGGAGGGGCACAAGCACCCAGGACCTTCTCTAGGAACTGAAGAGCTACAGTGCTGGGAGTAGCCCTCTCCTTGCTCGGTGATGCTTGGTGATACTCACATACCCTATGCCCTCCCCCTCATTTTTTTTTTTTTCTTCTCTAAAAGTTATTTAAAGGGCCAGGCATGGTGGTGCATGCCTGTAATCCCAGCACTCGGGAGGCTGAGGCAGGAGGATTGTTGTGAGTTTGAGACCAGCCTGAGTTACAAAGTGAGCTTAAGGCCAGCCTGAACTGCATAGTGAGACCCTGTCTCAAAAAGACAAAAAAAAAAAAGTTATTTAAGCTGGTGGCGCATGCCTATAATCCCAGCCCTTGGGAGACTGAGGACAGGAGGATCATTGCGAGTTCCAGACCAGCCTGGGCTACAAATTGAGCTCAAGGCCAGCTTGAACTGCATAGTGAGACCCTGTCTCAAAAAGTTTATTTAATGATGATCTCAGAAATTGTAGAAAAATGTAATGGATAGTAAAAATGAAAGAAGACATACCTGGCAAACAGAAACCAAATGTTTCAATACTATACATATATTAGATAAAATGGAATTCAAGTGAAAAACTGCAAAAATAGACAGATAACGGTCAGTGTCTGATCATAAAGGAATCAGTTCAACAAGTGGGAACAGCAGTTGTGAATGTACTTGCACCCAACACCCAGACACCCAATTATATGCAGCAGCAACATTACCAGCTCTTACATGAGAGGCAAAAGGGCTCTAATATGATCCCAGTCTCAGGTTTCTATACCCTGTTTCACCAATGGACAGAGTACATCCAGAGAAAAAAATCTACTCATCAGGAAACAGGAGCTTATCTGTGCTGTCCACCAAATGGGCCCAGTGTGCATTCAGAGTACATTCCTTCCAGCAGAACACACTCTCCTCAGGACCTGGACCTTTGTAAACAAACACAAACAAATTGAAGTCCTAGCACATGTCTTCTCCAACTACAGCAGAGCAAAACAGAAATCCCTAATAAGAAGAGCATTACGAACCGCACAAAGACATGGGAATTAGACCACGTTCTTTGCAGGCATGCTGGGCTTGCTGTCATCCCAGGTGCCCAGGAGGCTGGCTCAGGAGGATCACAAGTCTGAGGCCAGCTTGGCAGGGTTTCGTCTTAAGACAAAGCGCTGAGGCACCAACTCCTGCTCCCCGGCTGGATGGACCCATGCGGGAGGCAGGAGGCTCTGGGAGACTCAGAAGCCAGATACACTGGAGCTCTGACTTCTCATGAGGGTCAAGAGAGGCACTGCCGCTGCTGCACTCCAAGGTTGCAGACGTGTGTGGTGCAGGACCTGCGATCCAGGGTCCTTTGGAAGAGTTGAGCGCCCACCTAGTGGTAGCATACAGCCAAGAACTGTGGCTGTGTGTGCAAGGTGGCTGAGGAAGTAGTGCCCAGGGCCTCAGGAAGGCTGCTCGGGTGTATGCAACCCGTCAGGGATGCTAGAGGTGGCCTGCGGTCGGGTCAGCTCAGCCCTGTGTGCAAGAGGCCACTGACCTCTGCGAGAGAGGAGTCACAGAGGTCAGGAAGAAGCTCCGAGGTCATCACACCTTTCATCAGAAGGTTGAGGCAGAATGAAGTGAACCTCAGACAGGGACAAGTCCGTTCCCTGGTGATGGAGTTGTTCCCAGCAAGGTGAGGCCCTCCAGACTCTGTCTGGAGCCACTCTGAGTGGCTGCCCCGAGTGTGGCCCAGCCAGGACTGCCAGCATGACACCCGGGTCCCTCTGTTCCTTGCTTTCCTCTCTGATGTGTCCTGGGCCTCAAGGCCCTGGTCATCCTCACAGTGCACAGTGAGCCTGTTCACTTCCTACTCTGAAGAGTCAGGAAGAAGCCAGGGTAGCCTGTGCTGGAGCCTGGGGAGGTGAGGGCAGAAAACCAGTACCTGTGAGCCTGAGAGTCCAGGATCCCACAGCTGGGTCCTGTGGCCCCATGACTTGAGCTCCACAGTGAGGCCTCAGAAATAAACACAAAGCAGCCAAGGCCAGAAAGACCGACTGTTCCAGGTTAGCGCCATTTCACACAAGAAGCATCTTCAGACTATGTTAGGTTGAAAGGATGCTTAGATCATCCGAGTTGTTTTGTTTTCCAAGCTAGGATTTTTTTTTTTTTTTTTTTTTTTTTTTTTTTTTTTTTTTTTTTTTTTTTTTTTTTTTTTTTTGGTCTTTTCGAGACAGGGTCTCATTATGCAGTTCAGGCTGGCCTTAAACTCACTTTGTAGCTCAGGTTGATCTTGAACTCACAACAATCCTCCTGCCTCAGCCTCCCAAGTGCTGGGATTACAGGCATGTACCACCACACCCAGCTTCCAAGCTGGGATTGAATTCAACAGGCTTTGCATTTTACCTATTCATCTCTCTATGCCACTGTCTGCTTCCCAAGTGGATAACTCACATACCCTATTTCCTATGCTAGTCATAAGTGATCATTAGTTTTATTTTTTAAATTTTTAAATTCGTATGTATTTAGTACAGGGCCTGTGGGGTCTCGCTACACAGGTCAGACTGGAAGTGATCCTCCTGTTTTCAGCCTCCCAAGTGCTGGGATACAGGTGTGCGTCACCATGCCCAGTCTCAGTGCCTCTCTCAGCATGCCCTAGGGTCTGGGCCAGAAGGGCATGCCGGGGACCAAACCCCTGCCCCTGCGCTCTGCCTAAACAGGTGCTTTAGGTTGATGAGCCATCTGGCTGGCCCCTAAAAAAGTCCTTGTGTAAATTGGTAACTATATCTTTGTGTGTGTGGGGGGGGGGAGTACCAGGGATTGAACTCAGGACTTTGTGCTTCTCAGACAAGAATTCATTCTACTGTGCTATCTTGGCCCAGTTTTTTAAAGAAAATAATTTACTTTATTTTTTTATTCTTTTTTCTGTTTTTGTGGCTGGTTCAGCCCAACCTGGCGGCAGGGCTGGCACGGCGTGAGGTGCCGGGGATCGAACCGTGATTCCTGTGCGCTTGCCTAAGCAGGCACTTTAGACTGCTGAGCGACCTCACTGGCCCGGTAGGTGATCTCTGTGTGGACGTGTCCATAGTGCCGATCAAATCCTACTCAGTTTCCATCTCAGGAACGGTTTCTGTGCCAGCTACCTTTCATACATGACCTCTGGTCCTAATTGTAACTCAGCAGAGATAAGCATTGTTATTCCTGTCTTATACATCAGGAAACCAGAGAGGTTATGTAACTTGCCCAAAGGCACATAGATAAGAACAGCAGAAGCCATATTGGAGCTTGTGTCTGTCTGAGTCCACAGCCTCCACACTTTTCACTCTGTATTTTTTGTCTTTTTTGAGACAGGGTCTCACTATGCAGTTCAGGCTGGCCTTAAGCTGAACTAGGCAGGCTGGTTGTAGCTCAGGCTGGTCTCGATCTCACAACAACCCTCCTGCCTCAGTCTCCCAGTGCTGGGATTACAGGCCTGCACCACCACGCCCGGCTCACTCTGTATTTCACAGACACATAACCAGTGGATTAGAGACCCTCCTGCCCCAGCCTCCAAGGTACCTGGGATAGTAGGTGTGCGCACAACACCCAATTTGGAAGAGAGTGGAGAAGCCAAGAGGAGCAAATCTGCCGGTGAAGAGTGGCTGGATCCTACAGAAAGATCCAGAATTGCTGGCCATCAGAGGTCACCAGTGGGTGCTCTGGCAGTGTTAGCTGGGAAGAGAAGGGGATAAAAGATTACATCGGTTAGGTAAGAATCCATGAGCCCTTGACACTGGGGAAGGAGAGTCTGTTTCCCTTGATGAGGTGACCTTTGGAGAATGTGAGAGATAAGATGCAACACACTGTGTGTGAAGTTAATTCCTATTACAGAAGGGGTCTGAGGCCAGCTAGGACAGTGGCCCGATCCACTTCAGCAGCACATTCTGGACAGGGGACACAGGAAGGCAGGGGCCAGCCCTTCCCCACCTCATGGTCAGCTGGCCTGCAGCTCGGGATGCTATTTCTCTGCCTTAACCTGGCCAGAAGCTGTGGGGGACCACCTGAGCAGCTCTCCTTGAAAGAAAAGCGACTGTCTCCATTTTGACTGAGTCTGATCCTATTTCCTCATATTGTTATGTACAGAGCTGCCTAGGACTTCTGTTTATCCTTCAATTGGCCCTAAGCAATGTGTATTGCTCTAGCTGAGGTGCTGGTGATAGTCTCTGAAGGTGGCATGCGTGTTTCCCCGGTAAGCCTGCTGCTCCTTAACGTGAGCCGGGTGGAGACAGGATGGTAGAGCTAATGCTTCGTGCTGCCAGCTGGGATCGAGGCTCGAGACAGAGGCTATGACTTCCTGGGGCTTGAAAGACTACACCAAAGCTGAAGCCCTAGACTTCCCAAAACATTAAATACTATATAATGCAGATTACTCTCTCTGCATATCCTCTCTGCATATGGCAGAGGTAAATGTAGGCCACCCACCTAGCTCAGCTCACGGTAGTCACCTACTTCCCACAATTCTCAGTCAATCCTCAAGCCACTCCCTCACTGAATAAAAACCGGGTGAGGCCCTGGGTCGCTCTCTTGGTTCCAGAAAGCCATGTCATGGCAGGACTTAGAGCCCCTCGGCTCCCTGATGATTAAAAATATAATTTAATGTCCTCATTTTCGCCATGGGCTACATAGAAAGTGGTAGATTAGAATCAGCTTGATGGGATTCCAGTACCGTAACTTTGGGATTATAAATATTGGTTTCTTGGACTGAGACGAGGACCAGGAAGCGTCTCCTACAAGAAGCCAGCTGCCCTCGCTGCTCCCAGAACTGACCCTTCCCACTCCCTCACCCAGCACAGGCCGCTGTGGGACCCCTTCCAGAAGCCACACTCAGACTGGGCCTTCCTACCCCTTCAACTTTATTGTGACATTCCACTATTGACTGCTTGCTGCTGGGAGCTCCCTGGGGCGGACTCCTCCTTCCTGTCACTGGGCACCTGAGACTCTGGTTCTGGACACAGGCAATAGAGAGCGCATGGCGCTAAGTATGGGTGGCTGGGGGTTCAGCAGTGAGGTGAAGAGCCTTTTATTTTGTCATTTTATTTTATTTTGGTGGAACCAGGGATTGAACTCAGAGCCCTGCGCTTGCCAGGGAAGCACGTATTCTACTGAGCCATCTCCCCGGCCCCTGAAGAGCCATTTAAGAAAAACTGACCTAGGATATTTTCGGTGGTCAAGACTTGTCACCTCAGGACTGTTGGGACATGTATGAGTAGACACCAATGAGAAATTCTTTTCCTTTTTAAGACAGGGTCTTGCTGTGTAGTACAGGCTTGCCTGGAATTTCATTATGTAGCCGAGGCTGGCCTCAAACTCACCACCACCCTCCTGACTCAGCTGCAGCAGGAAACAGAAACAGTGATGTGTCTCCCAGGATTTGGAGGCAGATTTATTTAATATTGGCAGGCCTGACCTCAAAAAATATCAGGCCCTCATCTCTGGTAATTTAGGGCTTGTGTGGAGTTTGTAAACAGAAATTGCAGAAGCTGAGTATTTGGTGGTTATTAATTAGTTCTTACAATGTGTGTCACAGTGAGCAGCCTGTCACAGTGAGCAGCCGTCTCTAAGAAACAAGTAATAGGAACTGAAATAATAGAAACTAAACTTCTATTACTAGAAGTAATAGAAACTAAAATATGGTTGGGGTGGCATTTTTTGCTGCACAGCCTCCCAGCCTCCTGGAATTACAGGCATGTACCACCATGCCTGGCTTTTTCCCATGGGAAATTCTTGCAGGATTTTTTTTTTTTTTATCTTGCCTCAGGTTTTTTTTTTGTATAAAGAGTACAGGAGGACCCCAGCCCCCCCTCACAGATGGCACCCCAAGGGTCACACCAGTCCTTCTGTTGTTGTTGTTGTTTTTTTTTTTTCCTTTCCTTTTTTTTGTGGTACAAGGGATTGAACTTGGGGCCTTGCGCTTACCAGGAAAGCGCTTATTCTACTGAGCTATCTCCCTGGCCCCTTCTGTTTTTATATCAGTAGACAAAAGGCTTTTAGTGTGGAGCCTTCACAGGTACCTGGGCACCTTAGGGGCCTGGGCACCTTTGGGAGCCTGGGCTAGAGCAGAAGCTGGAGCCTGGGCCTTTGGCCGGCAAGACCTGCAGCCCTTGGCAATGTGGGCCTGGATACACTTTCCAAAAGCTTAGGCAAGCAATGTAGGCAAGTCGAGCGAGGCTGCAGTTTACTCCCTTTGGGATGATCTTGGGCTTGACCTCCCTGGGCTTGATGAGGGCTTTGACAGCCTCAGCACATGCGTTCATGGCCTTGGCCCTCTTTGCTTGCATCTTCTTTTTTTTTTTTTTTTTTTTTTTTTGGCTTGCATCTTCTTGAAGCCCTTCTTGTGCTTCTTGACAAAATGCCTGCTCCTACGGAACTTGGGATCTACCCCCTTCAGAGATTCCTACCTTTGTTACCAAGGTTTCTTGATGCCATTTCTGTGCCATTTTTGGGACTGGTTGTGCGCAGTGTGGTTCTTGGACTTGGCCACAGCTGCACTGAGAGCCATGCTGCCAGGCGCCTGGAACCAAGCAGGATTCTCTTGCTCATGTTTTGAATCAGGGACTCACTGTGTGCTCCTGGCTGGCCTTAACTCACTATATAGCTTTGACTGGCCACAAACTTGTGAGCCTCCTGCCTCTGGCTCCCAAGTACTGAGATTATGAGGGTGCATTACCATTACCAGCTTCTTACAGGATTCGTGATGCCCTTCCCCACCCCCCTAACTCTTGTCTCCATGCAGGGCTGGGGATGGAACCTGGGCCCTCTTTTTTTTTTTTTGTCTTTTTGAGACAGGGTCTCACTATGCAGTTCAGGCTGGCCTTAAGCTCACTTTGTAGCTCAGGCTGGTCTCGAACTCACAACAATCCTCCTGCCTCAGCCTCCCGAGTGCTGGGATTACAGGCTTGCGCCACCACGCCCGGCTAAAATTTCCACATTGATTCTTTTTTTTTTTTGACAGAACCGGGGATTGAACTCAGGTCTTTGTGCTTGCCAGGGAAGCGCTTATTCCACTGAGCCATCTCCCCAGTCCTAGGGCCCTCTTTAATGCTAGGCAAACACTTTACCTCTGAACTACCTTCCAAGCCCTTTTTAAAAAATATTTTATTTTTGAGACAGTGCCTCACTCAATTGCCCAGGCTGATCTCAAACTTGCAATCTTCCTGTCTCAGCCTCCTGGGGTAGCTGGAACCACAGGCATGCACCACTACTCTCTGCTGGTATTTTTTTTTTTCCTGGCGGTACCAGGGATCAAACTCAGGACCTTGCGCTTGCCGGGCAGGCGCCTACGCTGCTGAGGTATATCCCTGGCCCTCTGCTAGTATTTCTGATTCTTGACAGTCTTTGCAATTTAAGTTAGTGGCCTCTTACGTCGTGTCCACCTTTCACCACTTCTAGCACATCCCTGTAACAGAGTCTTTATAGTCAGTGTGAGGAAAGCATCAGTGTTGTCGTGCATCCTCAAAGAGGTGAGCTCCTCAGAACCCCAGCTCATTGTGCCACATGCTCCCAGAATGAAAGGCCACTGCTGTGACCCCTCCCTTTCTGAGTGTGTCTCTGAATCTCTTTTCATATATTTGACCTGTTCACTGTAATTCCTCATTTTCAGAATGTTTGACTCTCTTTATTATTATTATTATTATTATTAATTATTATTATTATTATTATTATTATTATTATTCATTGCATGTGGTTGCTGCAGGGCCTCACTACACAGCTTGGACTCGTGGTGATCCTCCTGCTTTCAGCCTCCTCAGTGCTGGGATTACAGGTGTGCGCCACTATGCCTGGCCTCTGGCCTGCTCAGCCTATCCTGCGGTCAGGGCTGGCATGGCGTGTGGTGCTGGGGATTGAACCGCGGTCCCTGGGCTTGCCTAAGCTTGCCTAAACTGGCACTTTAGTCCACTGAGCTATCTCGCTGGCCCCTTGACTCTCTTTGTAAATTGATGTTTTCTTTGCTTCCTCTGTTTTCAGAGGACACGGTTGCATCATTTGACAAATACACACTCCCAATGTGCTCTCGGTGAGTTGCCAGGGCCCCGCTCTATCACAGATCCTAAAATGGGTCAGCAACAGTGGCGTAAGTGCAGAGAGGGCCTGGGTGACCTCTGGTGTGGGCAGGCACCTGCCTTGTGAATGAAGGAATCTCCTGTCACTGTTTCCTGTGTGCATATGTTTCAGGGAACTGCAAAAGTCATATTCAAATATATTAACAGCAAAGAAATATCAGTGAGCTGGGCATGAGCACATATACCTGCAATCCCAACATTTGGGAAGCAGAGGCGGGAGGGTTACCAAAAGTTCAAAGCCAGCCTGAACTACACAGAGAGGGGAGAAGGGAAGGTAGAGGAAGGGAGAGGAGGGGAAGGGGAAACACCAGTGGCCCAAATAGTTAGTGAGTATTTATCACGCATTAAGCACAGAAATAGGGGCAGGGAGATGGCTCAGTGGAATAAGCGCTTCCCTGGCAAGTGCAAGGGCCTGAGTTCAATCCCTGGTTCCACCAAAAAAAAAAAAAAAAAAAAAAAAAAAAAAACAAAAAAACATAATAAGCACAGAAATAGTTCATTGATGCAGTGGCCACACCTGTAACATGGGCTCTCAGGAGGATTCCTGTGAGTTCAAGGACAGACTAGGCTGCATAGCAAGACCCTGTCTCAAAACAAACTAAAAAATATAGAAAAAAGACACAAATAGCTCAACTTACAGAACCTCACGTACCATTTCCACGTGTGGAGGAGGAGAGAGCAGGTAAGCAGTCTCTCAAAGGTCCTACAGTGAGCAGGAAGTGACTTCAGTGTTTCCGCCTCTAAGACTTGCACTCCTGCCCACTGCGGCTCCTAAGCGGGCAGAGCTGTTGCTGACAGCTGATGACCACGCTGATGAGTGTTCATTTTCCTCTTGAAAAGTCCCAAGAAGACTCTAGCTGAGCAGTGGCACATATTTGTAAAGTTCAGAACTCTGGGAGGCTGAGGCAGGAGAATTATAAGTTCAAGCCCTACCCGTGGAACTTAGTAACTTGGTGACTTTTACAAAGTTCAGTGCAAAGGTCTTGGGAAGAAGGAGAAGGAGAGGGAAGAAGGGAAGGGAAGGGGAAGGGAGGAGAGGGGAGAGGGGAGAGGGGGGAGGGGGAGGGGAGAAGAGGGGAGGGGCAGAAGAGGAGAGGAAGGAAAAGGAAGGGAAGGGAAGGGAAGAAAGATAGATCAGTAAAATCCTATCAACATCCACATCACAGCGTCCTCATTTTTTTTAACAGTAGGAAAATTGCCAGGTGGTGGTGCATACATATAATCCCAGCACTCAGGAGGCTGAAGCAGGCAGGATCATTGTGAGTTTGAGACCAGCCTGGACTACAAAGTGAACTCAAGGCCAGCCTGAACTGCACAGCAAGTTTCAAAAAAATAAAAAAGGAAAATTTACTGGAGAAAAGCAATGGGAATAGGAATAGGGGAATGGAGAACAGGAGTAGCTCCTGAGAGACAGGAGGACTCCCAAATGGGCTTCCCTGTCCTCAATCTTTTACACAGTTCTTGTTGAATAATTAGCATCAAGCAAACAATGGTGAGACACATGCCTGTCATCTCAGCACCTGGGAGGCTGAGGCAGGGGGATCACTGCAATTTTGAGGCCAGCCTGGGCTATGTATCAAGTGCAAGGCCAGCTGGAACTACATAGCAGGACCCTGTCTCAAAACATCAAATGCAAAGAAAAGAAAAATTAGCATCAACAAGTCCTTGCTCCCGACCTGAAAACAAATTTCTCCTGTCCCCTAAAGGTGATGGAGTAAGGATTGGATGGCAAGTAAACATAAATATTTACTTTTCATGTTTGTGATTATCTGATCCCTCCTAATTTTTATGTTTATGAAAAATTTTCAAACATATACAGCATAGATGGGCTGGGGTCTAGCTCAGTGATATAGCACTTGCCTGATGTATGCAAGATTGTGGTTTTGATCCCCAGCACCACCAAAAAGAAGGGGGAGGAGGAGGAGGAGAAGGAGCAAGAGGAGGAGAAGGAGGAAGAGAAGGAGGAAAGAGGAAGAGAAGGAGGAGAAGGAGGGGGAAGAGGAGAAGGAGGAGGAGAAGGAGGAGGAAGATAAGGAGAAGAGGAAGAAAAGGAGGAGAAGAGGAAGAGAAGGAAGAGGAGGAGGAGGAGAAGGAGGAGGAGAAAGAGAAGGAGGAGGAGAAGGAGGAGGAAGATAAGGAGAAGAGGAAGAGAAGGAAGAGGAGGAGGAGGAGAAAGAGAAGGAGGAGGAGGAGTAACTGAGACAGAATTTGGTACTGATGGTGTCTGTTATGGCTTGGCAGAAAGTTTGTATTTTGCTTGTGGCAAGACACTTTGCCTGAGACTGAGATTAAGTGCAGTGGAATGGTTAATGTGGCAGAAGAAATTTCAAGGCGAGGGAGTGTCGAGGCAGTCACATGGTTATGTTGGGAGCTTTTAGTCAGATTTATGTTGAGAATCAAGAGCAAGGAATCCAGCAGGCTGATTTAGTGTTGTGAGTCTGACCAGACAGGAAGTGCTAATAAAGCTGTGGACTGCAAAGATAGAGCTGAGAAGATCGACTGTTTTTTGTATTTCTTTCTTTCTTTGTGGTACCAGGGATCAAAATCAGGACCTTGCGCTTGCCAGGCAGGCACTTATGCCACTAAGCTGTCTCCCCAGCCCTAGATCTATGTAGAAGGAAAACAGAGGGCTCAGTGCACCAAGCACTGATTAGGCAAGTGCGGGGCCCGGGGTGCAATCCCTGGCGCCATGTGCCATGCCAGCCCCACCCTCAGGTGTGTTGAGCTGGCCCCTGAGTCCCGGAGTGGTATCGCATGCCTGGGGAAGCTGGAAACAGGAGGGTCACTGCGAGTCTGAGCTGCTTAGTGAGAACCTGTAACAAATACATAAAAAAAAAAAAAAAAAAGAAGGAACAGGAGAATGGAAAGGATGGTCTAAAGGCATCAAAAGAAGCATCATCTTCAACCTTTGCAGCCTCAAAATTGCAAAGGTGAAGGACTTCGCTTGGAGGAGAAAGCTGCAGAGCACCAGATTCCAGAACGGCAGTGGCACAGAAAATTTGTTCATTGGAATCAGGGTCAGTGTTACAGTTTGCTCATAACCATGCCCGCAAAGCCTCTTATGAGGCAGCTTCTGGGTTTCTGATTGATTCATGATCCAATGCTGAGATTATGGGTGTGAGTGCCCTGAGGCAGATACCCCGCATTACAATGTAAGGAGGGGAGAGAGGCTAGCTAGCTGCTGGTGTTGCAGCCCCTCCTTTGCTCTTTTTCTCTTTGCTGCAGCTGTGAATGATTACTCTCTATCATGTGCCGCTCTGTCTTAGAGCCAGCTGAGAATGGACCGAAACCTCCACTGATTGTGAGCCGAATAAACCTTTCCTTCCTTCATTCTGTGTGTTGGGTATTCGTCCCAGCAATGAGAGGAGAGTAACTGAGATAGTCAGAGTGCTTAGCAATCCAGGCACTCAACCTCTACAGCCACGCTGTACAAGAGAGAAGGAAGCCTGGCTACTGCTCCAGCTGGCAGCAGGCCTTGGCATCACCCGTGTGACATCAGCTTTAGGCACATGCAGGATGCAAGGGTTCTGAGGTTAAGAAGGCTTCCATCTAGATTTCAGAAGAAGGCCTGGGAAACTGAGCAGTGTGCCCCTGAGAGGGCAGTGTAGGAAGCAGAGAGTGAGTAGCCTGATGTACAGTGGAAACCCCAGAAGGTTGGAAAGTCCAGCGAGTGGATCACCTAAGAAAGGCTGCAAAGGGGGAGCAAAGCCTGCCTAAAGGAAAAGCCACAGGAGCTACCACTAAAAGTGCCATAGAAGCGGAGCCACACGGAGCTCACAATTTGCCTCAGATTGCTTCAGATGTTCTAATGGAACTACAGGACTTACCATCCGCCCTTCTGGATTTGGATTTGCTTTGGTCCCAATGCTTTGTATCTTGGTGTTTGTACCTTTTGGAATGGTAATATTTATCTTGTGCCACTGAATGTTGGAAGCGTTTAACTTTTCTTGTGCACAGGGTCTGACAGCTAAGAGTTTGCCTTAGATCTCAGAGGAGACTTGGGACTTGGACTTTTCGGCAATGCTGGAACTTTAAGACTCTGGCAACTCTTAGAGTTGGACTAAAATGCTTTTTGCATAAAGGGATGTGCATGAGTCTTTGGGGGGCCAGGGGTGCGGTTTGTGTCTAGTTGTCCCCCCAAATGTCTCATGCAGTCAACATGGCGGCTTCTAGAGTTTGTGATTAATTCATGATCCAGTGCTGTGACTATAGGTGGTGAGGGCTACGTCCGCCTCGGGTAGGTAATCTGCATACAGTGTGGTGAGGGGACGGAGGCTTGCTGGCTGCACAGTTGCGGCTCCTCCCTTGATTCTTTGCTGTTTGCTGCCACCATGAATGGCTCTTCTCTGCCCTGTGCCGCTCTGCCTTGGAGCCAGCCAAGTATGGCCTGAAACCTCCACTAACTGTGAGCTAAATAACC
>PVKA01027212.1:0-30788 GCA_004027165.1 Ctenomys sociabilis
GGCTCTTAATCTTGGTGTTGGCCACACGCTTTGTGAAAGTGTCCTGCCTTGGGGCTGGTCCGAGGGAGCTGGTGACCCTGCTTTTCAGCTCCTCTGGAGTTGCGGGTATGGTCTCATTCAGTTCTGGGGCTTATTCCTCAGGCAGCCTACATCCCTCCCGGGAACCTCCTCTGCTTCTGGCCTGCCCAATGGTCTCCGAGGCCTGCTGCTCTGGCTGTGCCCATAGTCTAGTGACCTGGGCATTATCACTGCTCTTTAGGCGCTTCCACTCTCCCTGCTCCTCTGTCACTGGGTCAGCTTGGCCTGTCTCTTCTCAGCTCCTGAGATGGTGAAGGGAGAACCCATCGGCTCTGCTACGGACATCTGGGGAGCAGGTGTGCTCACCTACATCATGTAAGTACTCTTGGGCCTTCTCCCACCTCCTCCTGTACCCATCCTGGTGCCCTGCCTCCCCAGCACATGTCAGGTACATGCAGGTGGCATCATCCCTAAGCACTGGAGTCCTGTAGGCCTAGGAGCTGCCCCTTAGTCCACACTAAGGCAGAGAACCCCTAAGCAGTGCACCTGGGGCTGTGTCAACTGAATTATCTTCTACAACAGGCTCAGCGGACACTCTCCATTCTATGAGCCAGACCCCCAGGAAACAGAGACTCGGATTGTGGGGGGCCGATTTGATGCCTTCCAGCTGTACCCCAATACATCCCAGAGTGCCACCCTCTTCTTGCGAAAGATCCTCTCAGTACACCCCTGGTGAGTGGGGCACCACCTGCCAACCCCCAGCACTACCTGCCCCTGGCTGTAGACCCACCTGGTCAGACTTGCAAACCCTGCTACTGCCAGTGGATGGCATACCACCTACCATTCAAAGCCCATCACACACAGGCACGGTGGTTCATACCTGTAATCCCTGCAGTTGACCAAAGTCACACACACATTGGTGGGTACAGGATCCAGCGTTGGGTCCAGGAAGGACAGTCAGCAGGTTCCAGGAGTCATCTGTCCTGGCTCACTGCCGCTGGCCTGGCCTGGCAGGAGCCGGCCCTCCCTGCAGGACTGCCTGGCCCACCCATGGCTGCAGGATGCCTACCTGATGAAGCTGCGCCGCCAGACGCTCACCTTTACCACCAACCGGCTCAAGGAGTTCCTAGGAGAGCAGCGGCGGCGCCGGGCTGAGGCTGCCACTCGCCACAAGGTGCTGCTCCGCTCCTACCCTGGAGGCCCCTAGCGGCCTGGACCACGCCCGGCTGCTGCAGGCTGATTCCCGGTTCCCACTGAGGCTGAGGGACATTCCAGGCCCATGCTGATCCTGCTGGGCCTGGGGCTTCAGACACCACCAGCAGCAACATCTGGCCAGGCTATTACCTCATGGACCTGAGGGGACAGAGGCCCAGGACCTTCGGCCTGATGTCACCCCTGGCCAGAGCAGGAGACCCTTGGCTATGATGGGCAGTGGTGGAAATAGGAAGGATAGAAAGGGAATGGGGGAAGTGAAGAAGGAAAAGTCACCAAGGTATAGGGTGGGGGAGACTTTAGGAAGGTTCTAGGGTTGGGGGCAGTGCATCTCAGGAGAACCCAGGAGGGTGAATGACTCAAAAGGAGGAAGAGGAGGAGCTCAGGGTGTCAGGCCCTGGGCTGGGAATGTACCATCAAGGCAAGGCCAGGTCACAGAAGCAGTGCCAGGGAAGGAGCCAGGATGTGAGCGAGGGCAGCAGGTGGAAGAGGGGAGCAGTCACAGGTCATGGGGGAGTAGTGGGACAGCAACCAGCAAGACCCCCAGGGGAAACAGAAATTCAGACTCAGCGAGTAGACACCCAGGCTGGATCTTCCCTCCTATGCCAGCAGATGTAGCTCTGGGCACTCTATGGTGACCCAGGGATGTCCCCATCACCCTTCCTTGGCCTTTGCCCTTCATCCTATTCATATTTATTTATTTATTGCCTTTTATGAAGTTTTCCTTTCCATCTAATCCCGATAGCCCATGTTGTCCTGACCACTCCCCTCTCCCCCAGCCATCCAGCTGTCTGTGCAGCTCTGTCTGTCTGTCACAAGGAAAATAAAACCGGCAAGCAGCAGAACCTATGTGTGGTCTTTGGGGAGGGCTGGGGCAAGGAGTGATTCCTGGGATGGGACTGGGGCATTTAGTGACGTTCTCTGGACTATGACATGAAGACATATGAGGATGTACTGGCTAGCATGTTAGGATTTTCCCAGCCTTCCCTTGGCTCTTGGGAGCTCTCACCCCTCCTTATTCTCAGAGGGATGAGAAGGCTATATTTGCTTCTTGCCCAAAAGTTTCTGGAATACTGGCTGACCCACTGGGTCCATGCTATACCCTCTGGCCTCACCTCTGCTCACACACTTCCTCATCACATCTTAAGGGCTGCTGGGCTCTGGTGTGGACCAAACCACAACCCAGACCTGGCTCAGCTTCCCCAAAGAAGATTAGTTTTGTCTTGATAGTTGGAAAGAGGAGGTAGAGTGAACAGATGTATAAGAAACCTGGAGATGCTCCAGCCTGGGGCTTTGCACAGCGTAGACCAGAACCCACAGCTGTGGGTGCTCTGCCTGGCCATGTCCAGCATTTTCCTGGAACTGAGGGACACATCAGCCTAGGTCTTCTTGTGCCCTGTGCAAATTAAAAGGTCTGCTGGGTGCTCAAGCACCTGGCTCCAGACACAGTATGGACACTGGGTTCTAGAACTGAGTTGGCATGAGAGGAAAAGAGGAGTCAGACTCCTTGTGTGCAGACGACAGTTCCCAACTATGCAGCAAACTGTTCTCAGCAAACAGAAGGGAGCAAAGCTTCCAAGCACCAGCAGAGAGAGTTGGCACCAGTACTGAGTTTGAGGCCCCTTGGCTTCAGCTCCAGCAGCCCTCTACCCAGGCCTACCCAGCCTCTCTGGCTTCCTAGGACCTCAGGGAAGAGGCAAGCCCATCATCATAAAATAACAGGATGTTAAAGCCAGCTGGAAGGGATGAGAGAGACACCTTGCCCACCTGTCATTTTCGGGATGAAGATATACAGTTTGCCTGCAAGAATCTCTAATCCCCTACGTACTGCAAATGTTTTCACATAAAAATGAGGTGCCTGAACTCATATCTTGATAAATGGTAAAATTCCTCTCTCCTGTCCCCGCTCTGATCTGGAGCTGCCTTCCCATCTCCATTGGAAATGGCATGTGAACTGCTTGTTCCAAACCCAGAGAAGCAAAGGTAATTTATGTCAGCAGAGCTGTATTAAAACTGCTCTGATCAAAATATGATGATGGTGGCCAGGGAAATGGCTCAGCGGAATAAGTGCTTCCCTGGCAAGTGCAAGGGTCTGAGTTCAATCCACGGTTCTGAAAAAAAAAAAAATGATGGTACCTGGGCAGGTAGCCACCGTGGATGGAAACAACACTCCTACTGGTGTCCTGTGTACCCCTATATCCCAGATCATCAGCTATCCCTATGCCTTGGCTTATGTCCCCAAAAGGGCTTGGCAGACCAAGGGTTGGGGAGTCAGTAGTAGTGCTAATTTCCAGGGACTATTCAGATATGCCATACTGCACCCTGACCCATCAAAGGGAGGCAGTGTGGGTAGGATTGGTACCGGAAAGGCTGCTGCTCCCGAAAATCTCTCCCAGCCTCTTGAGTTACCTCAGTTTGCCACTAGGGGGCACAGTGCAAAAATGACACCCACAGACTCCTGGGGTATGTGTGGGTGTAAAGGAAGAGTAACTCCTGGACTGGTGGTAGACACCAACCCTGCCAGGACTGGCCATATGGATTATGAAGTCTAAGGCTACTTTGGCTTCATTCAGGGACACCTGTACCCTCTTAACCTACACGGTCTAAGGAAGGGCATCTCTGCCAGCCTGCATGGAGCCTGACCTGCATGCAAAGCTGCTGCAGCACTGAGCTGAGTCTCTGGCTGCCTGGGGGGCTGTGTCTGGTACTCCCAGAAGGAGGAATGATGCCCCTGTGCATGAGGCTGCACCCAGCTGTCCAGGTGCTGACACAGTGTACCCAGAGCAGTTCAGGCTCTCTGTTCCCTTGAGCTTGTCTCACCTACTGAGGCTTGGCCCAGGCATCCACTGGCTGTGTAATGAGCCCACTTGCAAAAATGACACCCACAGACTCCTGGGGTATGTGTGGGTATAAAGGAAGAGTAACTCCTGGACCGGTGATAGACACCAACCCTGCCAGGACTGGCTGTATGGATTATGAAGTCTAAGGTTACTTTGGCCCATTTGGACCAGAAGTGGATACTGGTATTCTGGGGGACTTGGAGGTAACCACACCAAATAAGGTAAGGACACTAGTGAGGTATAAAACCAGGGTCTGTGCCAGATTCTCCACCTGTGCTTCTAGTGTGCTATCCAGAAGGGCTCCGTGGTGCTGCCTGTGACCTAACCAGTTGACTTAAATCCTTAAGTCAATCCCTTCAGGGTGAATTCTTTCCTCAGAGAAGCCTCAGACATTCCCACCCATGGTCAGGCAGGGAAAGGACTGAAGGGCAGAAGCTTCTGTCTCTGCCTGGACCCCATATTTGCTCTCCACTCCCCAGACGTCCAAAGCAACCCCTGCCGAAAACCCTGCAGCACCCACCTCCAAGATGTACCCTGGATATCAACAACTCCCAGGTTCAAAGCGCAGCCATTCCTATCCAGGTCTCTTACAAGGGCTACAGGTGAGCAGCACCCCAGGAGCCCTGGAAAGGAAGTGGCGCTAAAGAAAGAGCATTCCTGCATTTGGGTTGGGGATGGGGACACTAAGCACAGCGGTGTGAAGGAGCATCGCGGGCCTTAGAGGAAAGGTTACTGAGGTGCAGAAGAGCGACTAGCATTTTATCATGGTAACAGTTCAAGGTAGCCCCTACTTCCTCGGCAGGAAATGGTGTACAGCTAGACTGGGCTGCAGGCCTGCAGGAGCATGTCTCAGAGCTCTGGGCCCGGACCCCCACCCCCACCTCACGCATGCATAGGTCTGGGAAGGAACTAGGAGAAAAGGGGCCGCTGCCTGGGGTGCTGATGCACTGAACGACATGGTGCTGATCGAGGGCAGCTTTCCCAGGCTCATTCATCAGCTGAGGCAAGGATGGCAAAGAGCTGCACAACAGACTTACATATCGCTGCACCTTTGAGGACCCTGACGTAGTGGCACCAGTGGCACTCGAGGGCGAGCTGGCAGACTTAGGCCAGCACAGTTAAAGTGTAAGCCACTGCTCCAACTGGGGTGGGCGCCCATCCCTGTAGAAGAAGGTATGTGCCTCCGGTGAAAAGACAAGGCTCCAAAGAGCAGCCCCTCTGCGGACTCCCGCAGCCAGGCGCAGTGGCCCGCAGTGATTTTCTTTGGGCCTATTTCAGTTACCATTCTAGGGAGCCCAGCTCCGGGCTCAGTGAACTTCCATCCCTCGGTTCCTCCAGGGTCCCAAGGGTCACAGAGCGAGCCTGAGGCAGAGTTGGGTTTTCTAGTTCCCAATCCTGCGCAATCTCCACTCCTCAGAGCTGTCTCCAAGGCACCACAGGCTATGAAGGCATTCTGGCGCTTAAACTCGCTTTGTCTCTTTTGATCCTGTATTCCACACCGCGAAGAAGTAGAGATAAATTCGTTTTAACAGCTAAGGTGATGAAACCAGAGAAGCTAATAGTTTGCCTGATGTCACATTTCAAGCTTAAGCGCGCCTTTTTATTTAGGGTCAGATATTAGCTTGGGATGTGACGCCTCGGTCCCTCTTCGCCTCCAGGTCTCTCCCTGGGTCGTGTGTCCCTCCCATTCCTCTAGTTGGGCTAAGCTTCTAAAAGGACCCGACTAGGCGAAGGCACATAAAGGTATCAAGGTAATGCTGACTGCAGAGATATTGAAGAGCCTCTGCCCGACGTGGGTTGGACAAGAATGAGGAGGACATTGAGGAGGACGGCAGGCAAAAGGCAGGGTCTGGGGTGGAACCTTGGCGGCCCTGTGCCTAGAAACAGGCCAGGAGAGAGGGGAGGATGGGGGACAGGATGGAGAAGACCAGAGTTGGCAAATTAGCCTGGCCCAGTGCGCGCACAGTGTAACCTGACACAGCTCCTTCTGCCCTTCTCCGCCCCCTCCCAAGGTGTTCCCGCCAGGCGTTCAGCTTGATCGGCGCCACCGTCACGACGCCAAGCATTCATCGGTCACGCCTGAGTACAGTGGCGCGTAAGGGTGTCGGTAATCAGCCTGGGATGGACCAGAGCTTCAGGCGAGAGGCTGTAGCCTGAAGGAACTCTCAGACCTCTAGTCCTGAGCTCAAGGCCCGGGATGGTTGGGACCGACAACACTCCGGGTTCTGGCTTAATAAAGCTGCTCTCTCTGACCCTCTTCATCTGGTCTGTACTGCAACTTCTCCTTCTCTCCCCTAGGCCTTCACCCCCACACTTATTCCAGGCCATGGTCACAGAACACTACAGTCAGGACAGTTTGAAGAGTGCCCACTTCACGTTTTCTTTTACAGTCAACTGGAAATACGATCTTTCTCACCGTCGGACTTCCCGGCGGCCTGTCCCCACCTGTTCCAGGCTCAGCCTGTCAGCTCCGAACTCCGCCCTCCCATCCTCTCCCAGTTCAAGCCCCGCCCCTCGTGGCTGTGCAAGCTCTGGCTCCGCCCCTTTCAAGGCCCGTCTCCAGGGGTCTCCGTTCCCGCTTCCGGGGTAGCCTAGTCCTCCACTTTGGCCACTGCCCCGGGTCCATTCTGGGACTGTTTAGTTCTCCATCTTACATTCCAGTCTCTGGCTCAAGCCCCGCTCCTTCTTCACATTTAGGCCCGCCCCTCGGTCGTTTGGCAAGGCCCCTCGGCTTCCCCCACCTCTTACCTCTTCGTGTCACAAAGTTAGGAAGGCTCCTCAGAACTACAATTCCCGGCAGGCCGTGCGAGGCATTCTCGCGAGTTGCGAGAAGACACGTGCGCGGAAGGAACCGGCAGTCGCGGGCGGCTGAGCCGGAGGCGTAAAGGGAGCTAGTGGTAAAGGGGACGTTATTGGCGAAACAGGAGGGTCAGGGCCTGGGCACGGGCCCGGAATAGAGAGCGGGCTCTCTCCTTGGGTTTGGGCGTGTGTTGGTTTTGGAGCCCCTGCGTACAAGATGCTACTTGTACTGAACTGTCGATTATGGGGTTCAGAGGGTCAGCAGTTGACCCCTCCAAACCCAAATATTCAACAGGAGTTGCCAGTATTGAGATTCAGGGTTAGTAAATCCAGTGCATGGGATCCCAGGGGGACCTGTGTTTTGAGTCAGGCCTTAGCATATACAGGTTGTTTAGGATTCATGTACAGAGTTTTTGCTAGATTGGGGTTTTGCCAAATGCAAATCAGTGTTCGGGACTTGGGGTTCACCCTTAAGATTGAGTGTAAGTAGCGGGAGGCCACTCAGGGTTTGCAGTTCCGTATTCAAGGTTTAGTGTTGAGATTCAGTATTATACCTCTTGAATTTGATAATCACTGGGTTTAGGGTTTCAATTTTTCTCAAATTTAGGGTATTGGGAGAGGGTCCCTTGAGTTTCTGAGTTTGCAGAGTGTGTTCCTGGCCAAAGTGAACACTTGTGTGAAGTTGTGAGATGCAGACTTCAGAATTTGTGAGAAATCTCTGTAGACAGATTTGAAAGAGTTTGTGCTGGGATGTAAGATGTGTAGGATTTGTGAGGTGTGGTGTCCAGGGAGGCATTATATTGAACCTTAGGTTTACATCCTGAAGAGAGTTAAGCATTATTTGGGGGTTGGGGTTTGCTTGGGATGTGAGATCTGAGCCTGATTTCTCTGTTGGGTTTTGAGCTTTAGGTAGCAGTCCTCATCATGCTGAAAGCTGTGATCCTGATTGGAGGCCCTCAGAAGGGTGAGGATCTGGGGAGGTGAGGAAGGGGTTTGGCTGGAGTGGTTACTGGAATGGGGACAGAGTGAGGTAGGAGGCTAAAATGTACTTTCTCCTCTCTCAGGAACTCGCTTCAGGCCTTTGTCTTTTGAGGTCCCCAAACCATTGTTTCCTGTAGCTGGGGTCCCTATGATCCAGCACCATATCGAGGCCTGTGCCCAGGTAATCCATAGGCTCCCCAACACCTTCCTGATCTTCTTCTTGCATTATTTCACCCTCTCCCGGCCATGAGGTCTTCTCATTAGGTGTAACTCTAATGACCATCATTCACAGATGATGTAAATGGTGTACCATACCCCTTAACTTGTGCAGAACATCTGTCCCAATGTTTTCTCCTTTCCAGTCTCTCATCTGGCCTCTTTCTTCCATGCCTATTTTATTTATTTATTGTATTTTTTTAGTAAGGGTCTACAGGGTCTCACTACCATAGATTAGTCTTATAGTGATCCACCTGTGTTCAGCCTCCCAAAGAGCTGGGATTACAGGTGTACACCACCATGCCCAGTCTCAATCACTGCCTTAGCGCACCCAGTGGGGTCAGCATAGCAGGCTAGGGATTGAACCCCAGCCACTGCGTCTGCCTAAGCATAAACAGGTGTTTTAATCTGCTGAGCTATTTGGCCAGCCCTCATGCCTAGTTGTAAAGTATGGAATGTGAGATCAGACAGGCATCTTAGAGATAATGTAGAGGTATAATGGAGACTGCCTGTTAGGTTGAAGTAGAGCAAAGAAGTTTGAGCCTCAGCTGGGCAGTTTAATGACTTAGGGAAACCCTGTCTCAGAATAAGAAATGAAAAAGGGCTGAGGAGGTAGCTCAGTGTGAAGGCCCTGGGTTCAATCCTTATATCATAAACACACATACAAGGCCATAGTATGGGAACTCTTAATGATGATAAAGCAGGGGCTGGCGAGATAGCTTAGCGGTCTAAATGCCAGCTTAGGCAAGTGCAGGGACTGAGGTTTGATCCCTGGCACCACATGGGTGGGCTGAGCCACCCACCAAAAAAAAAAAAAAAGGTGATAAAGGAAAAAATTCATTCCCTTGCTTGCTATGGACCTCTTTTCTTTATTGCTTTTGGTATTTGGAAAAGCCAAGTTATGGGTTGAATCCAGTGTCTGCCTGCTGTGAGACCTGAAGTAACCAGACCTCACTGCCTCTCTGAGCTTCTATTTCCTTGTCTGTGAAGTAGCGATTAGGTCCCTTTGTGGGATGGCAACACTGTAAAGTGCCTAGTTCAGTGCAGACACCCTTGTCTCATGCTGATCTCAAGATTAGACTGACAAGAAAAAAGCAGAAAAGATGAATGGATCATCCTTCAGTGTACCTTTACAAGCAGTCTTTCCTAAAGCAAGTCCCAGTGGAGTGGAGGGTTATAAGAGTGAAAGGTCCGGCTGAGACGTCCTCTAACGTCCTTATTGTCCAGAGGAGAAAACAGGCCAGAGTGGTAAGTGAGTGCCCAGAGTCCCCCAGTTAAAGCTGAAACTATAGTCTCTCAACTCAGGGCCAGCCCCAGGATTCCCCCAACATTGCCTCCTATCAGATACATATTTTCTACCAACTTCTTCCCTTCTCTTCAGGTGCCTGGGATGCAGGAGATTCTGCTCATTGGCTTCTACCAACCTGATGAGGCCCTCACGCAGTTCTTAGAAGCCGCACAGCAGGAGTTCAATCTTCCAGTCAGGTGTCTGTGCATACATCTATGGGGAGGGAGGCCCTCATTCTCCTAAGTTGATTTAAGGCAGTGTCTGCCAGATTTCACCCTTACACTCTAGGCTGTTTCTTATTTGGGCATCTCTGAATCCCTAGATACACTACATGAATTTTTTTTGTGGGCCTTGGGCAGAACTCCTGGAGGCTGCTTTCTCTGGCACATAGTAACTGTCTGGTCCGATTTTACTGAGCTAGCTCTGGGGTTCCTTGGGACAGGTACTTGCAGGAGTTTGCCCCCCTGGGCACAGGTGGTGGTCTCTACCATTTTCGGGACCAGATCCTGGCTGGGGATCCTGAGGCTTTCTTCGTGCTCAATGCAGATGTCTGCTCTGACTTCCCCTTGAGCGCCATGCTGGATGCCCACAGACACCAGCGACACCCTTTCCTACTCCTTGGCACCACGGTGAGGAGCCCAGGAGGTCTGGAGGGTGTTGGGCAGGCAGAGGCAGCCTGGGGAATTGGAGTGACAATGTGTGTCAGGAGAAAGATGTACTGCCCCAGCAGTGACAGAGGTGTCACTGGTGACCCTGAGCCCTTTGGCTGCTCAGAAGGAGGGAGGGGAGGGCAGCTGTCAGCTCTCACCTCTGCTGAAGGACTGTCAGCAGTGGAGCTGCGTGCCTGCGTGCCAGGTGCTACAGGGAATGGGAGGAAAGAATGAGCAAACAGCCCTGCTGCCCTGGAGCAGGCAGGTTCCTGTCTCCAGGATGTCCGTCTTTCAGGCTAACAGAACACAGTCCCTCAACTACGGCTGCATTGTTGAGAATCCACAGACCCATGAGGTAAGAGCAGAGGGGCTGGGTGGCCCCACTCTGTCATTCCCACACCCCATGACTCTGGAAACTGCCAAAATGCTACATGCAGTAACTTCCAGTTCTGCTGGTCAGGAGAGACAGTCCTCTATTAACACATTCATAATTGGACCATACTTTGTATGTTTCACTGCCATGCAGCTGTGAACCACCAGTAGTACATTGGGTGGCATGGGACAGTTCCAGCAGATGATGCAAGCCACTTCATGGGACAGTCATGCATGTACCATGAGTGGTACAAGCCAGTGCGAACATGTTAATTATCTTGTATATCTTCATGAGAGATTGGCTAAGGGGAAGGGGCTACAGTTAATTTCCATGTGCGTGGTGTTATAAGTGTGCATACAGAGAGCTAGAGAGGACACAATGGGGGCCCTGCAAAGCCTTGCTTGAGTGGAGGTGGGGAGGACTTCCCAGAGGAAGCAGCACTGAGCTGAGATTTGTCTAAATGGAAACAGGAAGGGACTAGAGGCAGAGGGAGCAGTATGTGCAAACCCCATTTTTCTCAGGAAATAGTGTAGTGGCTTAGGAAGGTGGGCGTGTCATGGGCAAGGCGGGGGACCTCTAGCTGCTTATGAAACTCCCCACCCCTGGGGAGTTTCATGAAAGCCTCATGACTTTCAGATGCTCCTTTTATTTGATCTCATGTTAATATAAAGTATGCATATAAATGCACACACAGCACACATGTGTGCACACATGTAGGCACCTAGTTTTATGCCAGATATCAGCTACGTATGAGAGGAAAACCAAAAGGGCACAATCCTTGGCCTAGTAGGAAAGATAAAGCCCAAGCCGTCTTTTTAAAATGGCAGTGTTGGGGCTGGGGAGATGGCTCAGTGGAATAGCTTCTCTGGTAAGTGCAAGGACCTGAGTTCAATCCCTGGATCCACAAAAAAATAAAATAAAATGGTAGTATCATGACTGATGGTGTGGTGGAGGCCAAGGGTGCCAGGCCTGAACAGCTAAGGTAGGGACTAGCATGTTAGGACTCCTGGAGGGTGGCATGACCTCAGCTGGGCCTCAGAAGTGAATTTTCCAGAGGAAGAGGCAGGAAGGTGTTCCAGGCACCAGCAGCCAATAATGTAGAGAGCTGTGTTCTGAGATCCCAAAGAGCAGGGGGAGGTTGGGGGAGGGAAAGGCATGGAGGTCATGGTGAAGGTGAAGGGCAGTCTGCTCAGGGTGTTAAGTCACGTGGGGGCCGGATGCACACTGCATGTTAGTTCTGTAGCAGGGAGGAAGACCTGGAAATGAGAAGATCTTCGGGGATTGTGGGTGCTTTCAGCCCCACTCAGAGCCTATCCTTGCTGTCCACAGGTCCTGCACTATGTGGAGAAACCCAGCACGTTCATCAGTGACATCATCAACTGTGGCATCTATCTTTTTTCTCCGGAAGCCCTGACACCTCTGCGGGATGTCTTCCAGCGTAATCAGCAGGAAAGGCAACTGTGAGGCAGGCCCCGTGGTGGCCCTTACCCTAGTCTGGGCCCCCCCCCACAGCAGCCTCTATAGGCTCCATTTCAATCTGCTTGTCCTCTTGCCTCCTCCCTTTCCGACTTGTCACCTCCAGCAGAGCTGCCAGTCCCTCCCCTTCTAGCCTCATTCTGTCCCTCTTCCTTATCCATCCCAGTTCCTCCTCTGTCACCGCCTGCCCACTCCCCTGCTGGACCACTTTGCTCAAACCCTGAGTGTCCCAGAGACATCTTTCAGAACAGACGGTAGCATACACTTGAGTGCACACATGCTCGAGTGCATCCACATACACGCATGCACACACGCATTCTCAGGCTGGCCCCCGTGGAATTGGCACCCCAGAACCCCACTTCGCAGCCCCAGGTCACCCCTCCTGGCCTGCAGGCTGCTCCCTTTCAGGATTCTCTGCTCCCCTCCCCCTCCTTGCTCACCTGCCAATCTCATGCCTCATTTGCTCATGGCCATTTCTCACCTCGCCGTGTCTCTGCTTTCCATCTCTCCCGGCCTCTCTTTCTGTTTCCACTGAGCTGGCATCTCTTTCTCCTTCTCTCTGTGATTGTCTCTGCCCTCGTCAGCTGCCTTGCTCTGGGGTGAGTCTGTCTGTATTTCATTCCATCCGTGAGGTAAGGGTGAGTGGTGGAGTACTATGGGAGGAGGATGAGAGGAGCAGGGGAGCACCTTCTGGACATGGAGCAGGGTTGGGAAAGAGCTCTGTGCCTGGCTCCCCTATGAGAGCTGTAGGTTGGGGGGTTGAGGTGATGGGAAAGCCTTTGTATGTAAGGCTTAGGAGAAGACTAGCCAGACCTGGGGAGGGGCTTGGGAGGTGGTGGGGGACCCTCAGTCAGGTTCCTTTCTGGAGAGACAGATTGGTCCCACTTTTAAGGTCATCCAGGTAACCAGTAACAACAGTATCCTTCCTTTGCTAGGGAGGACTCTCCAAGCTTGTGGCCAGGGGCAGGAACAATCCGCCTGGAGCAGGATGTGTTCTCAGCGCTGGCTGGGAAGGGCCAAATCTATGTGCACATCACAGAGGGTATCTGGAGCCAGATCAAGTCTGCAGGGTACTTGGGGATGGGATGTCTGTGGCTCTGGTTGGGAAGCTGGGGAAGACTTAAGACTTTAAGGGGTGGGGAGATGGCTCAGTAGGATATGTGCTTCCCTGGCAAGCGCAAGGGCCTGAGTTCAATCTCTGGTTCTGCAAAAAAGAAAAAAAAAGAGAGAGAGAGACTTGAGATTTTGGGTATGGATGGCCCTACTGGTCTTTAATCCCCATCTTTGTTTTGGTCCCCAGCTCAGCTCTCTATGCCTCCCGCCTCTATCTGGGCCGATACCAGGTCACTCACCCAGAACGGCTGGCCAAGCCTACTCCAGGAGGTCCACGGATCCGAGGTACCAGCAGTCCCCGACTGTTAGCCTTTTCCACACTCTGCCCCTCTGCCCACTGAACTGTGACCCCTCCCCATCCAGATGTGCTTTGGGGTATTTGACCCCAGATCCTCTCTTCTGCTTCTAGGAAATGTTTACATCCACCCCACAGCTAAAGTGGCCCCATCAGCTGTGGTAAGCAGTGGGCCCATTCCTGGAGAGGAAGGGTGGCAGTTAGGGTATGGGTGGGGTTACAGAGACAGCCTGAACTCAGGGTTCTGGTCTCTCCACTTCGCCACATCTGTTATGTGGCCTCCAGCAGATCACCTCTGCCTTACCTATTCCAGGAGGGATCGGCCTTGGCTGTCCCCAGGTCCTTTCCAGTGCCCTTAGCATGTGTTCTTTTCCACAGCTAGGCCCTAACGTCTCCATAGGAAAGGGAGTGACTGTGGGTGAGGGCGTGCGGCTCCGAGAGAGCATTGTCCTCCATGGAGCCTCACTGCAGGTAGGTGTCAGGCATGTGGCAGCATGTGGCACTTGAGAGCCCAAGTGTGCCCGCACCCCCCCCAGCAGAGCTGCTCTATTTCCATCTCCCATTCGACTCACCTGATGCCATCTTGTTTGGCAGGAGCACACATGTGTTCTGCACAGTATTGTGGGCTGGGGAAGCACCGTGGGGCGCTGGGCCCGCGTGGAGGGGACTCCCAATGACCCCAACCCCAATGACCCCCGAGCCCGCATGGACAGTGAGAGCCTCTTCAAGGATGGGAAGCTACTGCCTGCTATCACTATCCTGGGTATGATGGTTGGAGGTCCGTGGGGAGCATGCATGCGCGCGTGTGTGTGTGTGTGTGTGTTGTGTTACTTTAGCAAACATTTACCAAGTGCCTGCTGTGTGTCAGGTCCTGTGTGAGTCACTGGAGGCATGAGGCCAGGGGCACAGATGGGCAGAGGGATCCTTCCCAGATGGCCAAGGCCCTAGCTCCCTGCCTGCCTCTCCACCCTGACCTTTCCCTGGTTCCGGTCCTCACTGCTGCAGGCTGCCGCGTCCGGATCCCTGCCGAGGTTCTCATCCTGAACTCCATTGTTCTGCCACACAAGGAGCTGAGCCGCAGCTTTACCAACCAGATCATCCTCTGAGGGGACTGTCAGGAGGCCCCCCAACTCCTGACTACTCCCCGTGAGAGGCTGCTGCCTGCTTGGCCAGCCTTGGAAAGAACCCAGGGAAACCAGGCACGATCTTCACAGGCTGGGAGCTATGTGGGTGGCCGAGGACTCCTGGCCTCCCTCCCTACTCCCAAATAAACCCAGTGAACCTTGGAGCCTGCATGGACTCCGCTTGTGCCTGGGCTGGGGGTGGGGGTGAAAGGGGGGGCAGCTGAGTCAGGCCCCCCCACATTAGCATTTAAATTGGAGTCGTTGCTTCAGGCTCATGAATAATGAATCTGGAGCCCTGGTAAATCTACCCCTCCCACTGCCTGAGTCTCTTGCACTACTCCGAGGAAGGCCCTCCAGGCCCCCCCAGCCTTCTGCCCCTGCTTCTCTGCCTCCCAGTTTCTCCTCGCCAGACCTAGCTGGCTCGGGTTCCCAGTGCAGGATTCTGAAGGGAGGGGGGAGGGATTTCAGCTGGGCGCAGGAGCTGGGAACCACAGGCTTGGGGCGATCACCCAGCAGCCTGCTTTCACTCCTGCCGAGCCCCAGCCCTGGCCTGTTTTCCGCTTTACCAGCTCCATCTGCTCTCAGCTTTTGCTGAGGTGGGGGTTGTGTCCCCCCATCTGGGGCTTCGATTTTCTCTTTCCTCCTCCCTTGGCTGGCAGGGCAGGCTTGAGCCCCTGCTCTTTCTGGAAGCCCCGGGGGAGGTGCCATGTTCTAGGAGTAGTCACCAGCCTAGCACTGCCCTCTGGCAGGGCTTGGCCTGCCCTCCCTACCTTCTCTCATGTTTGCCCATGACCCCCACGTGCCCCTCTCTGTGCCCCCCTCTACCCAGCTGTGGGTGCGAGCGTAGTTGCCAGATGAGCTGGTAATGATCGTAATCTGCTAATTGAGAGGAATCTAATTACCCGAGGAGAATGGGGGGCAGGGTATGGGTGGGAATGAGGAGGGGTCCTGGGGTGGCAGGCAACTGGGTGCTGGGGCCTTGTTATCAGCACCAGGGCTGGGACAGAGCCCAGGATTTCATAGTTTCAGAGGCAGAAAGTTAGGAACATGCAAGGGAGCAGGGCAGAGGCTGAAGACTGATCTGGATGGGATCTCAGCCCCTTCAGGCCCTGCAGGCTGTGAGCACTACGGGAAATGACCCAGGGTTCAGCGGTCTGACCTGAAACCTGCCTCTGCGGGGCCCCTTATTTTCTCAGGTCCCTGCCTCAAGCCCAGATCTGTCATCTCTGCACCAGTAGAGAGCTGCAGAGATAGACTCAGGGTCTGGGGTCAGCTCCCCAGGAAGACGACGCAGGGAGAGGGCTAGACCACAGGGCCAGGCTCTGGGTCCCTTCTCTCTCCTCCCCCCAACCTGACCCTTCTGTTCCAAGTGGTTGGCAGAGGCCATGGCAGCTCCATCATAAATATGATAATTTAATTATTTTCTCAGCAAAACACCGTGAAATCCAATAAGTCTGTGTCAGGCCCTGGCCCCCGGGACCCCCCTCCTAGACCCAGTGGGGGTGGGGACATGGTGCGGAGAAGCACTGGAAGGGGAAAGGGTCAGTGTTTGAAAGGGGGGAAACTAGTGAAGGTCTTTGTCCGCGCCCCCCAGTCTGAGGGAGTTACTGGCATAGAGGGAGTTACTGAAGAAGAGATGCATGCACCCACTTTTCTAGCCCCAGCTGTGCCAAGAGGAGGCTAAAGGCTCATTTGACTCTCCCTGAGATTCGGTTTTGGCCTTCCTCCGCAGGAACCCCCTTGTCTGCCGCCTCTGGGACCCTGCACCCAATTTTCATTGGCTCTGTGGGGTGGAGGGTGCGGGCCCAGAAGAGGGTTGGAGAAAGAAACAAGAGGGAACTGGGGGATGAGGCGGGGGAGGGATGCAGGGGAGGGGTGCGCTCCTACCATTAGCGCTCTTTTCGGTTTCCATAAAAAGATTATTCTGTAAAATCAGCGAGGGGGAGCGTGCTGGGGGCCGGGGAGGGGGGTGGGCCCCTGGCACCAAGCTGGATAGGGCGACGGGAGGAGAGCTGGGGACAGGGACTGAGGGAAATTTGGATGAGCTTCAGGAGCCCGCGGATGGGTAGAGAGAGAGCCAAGAGCGCAGGTGGGGGATGCGCCGGACGGGCGGAGTGGTATTGGGGCTCTAGTCCCAGTGGCAGTGTTGCCCAGGTCCCTAGCCCACCTCCCCCACTCCCACCCCTGGCACTTAGCCGCCATTATCGGGGGAGCAGATTGCAGCCCCCTCCCCCCTCTCCGGGAAGCAGGCACAGCTGGGGCCCCGCCACATCTGCCGCATCAGCAAGGAGCACAGCTGGGTGTGCCCAGGGCCACGCTCCCTAAAACACAAAGGGGGTGGGGGCCAGGGAGGGCCCAGACCCCTGAGGCAGACACATTGACACCTGCCAACAGACACGCTCCTCAAAGTGAAGCTACACCCACCAGCACAAGCTCCCTTGTGCGCAGAGATGGAGAACTGGCAAACATGCAATTACCCGGCCCCGCCCGCCGCCCCCGCTCCCCTCCCCCAGCCCCTCCTCTTCCCCGCCGGGCTCGCTTCCACCACTAGGGCCGCCTCCGAACTGCCCCTAGCACCGTCTGGAGGGACGCGGGCCTCACCAGCACCAAAGCACACCCTTCTGGGAGGCTAGGAGAGGAGGGATGGAAGAAACCCTCCAGGCCTGCCCTGCCCTCTTTCGTCCTGGACCCTCCCACAAAGAAGCTCCGTCTGAAATTAGCCTGGTGTGATGAGGTCTCCATGCTAGGCCGTGGGCTGCGCACTCTTTACTGGTACCAGTGGCCCTCCTGTGTTCCACTGGCCGCCCCTAGGAGGCGCTGTGTGCCCTCAGTCTGGCCAGCAGCAGGGCGGCCTCTGCCTCCTTCCCGGTGATCCTCTGCTCCCCATCCCTCGCTTGGCTCCGCTGCCCTGACAAGTGCGGGGTGTGGGGGCTCCGCCAATGCCAGAAAAAGTCTTCCTCCCCAGACGAATGATCAAGGGTCCCTTTTTCCCTCCTTTTCCAGTTAATGGCCATCTCGTGGCTCCTGATTAAATCCTGCCGCCCCCTTGCAGCCCTGCTTTCCCAGCCATCTCCTTGGCCTTGGTGTCTTGCCCTCAGCCCTCTCTTCCCTGCCCCCCACCCGTCCCACGCCACCCCCCATGCCCCTTAGAGCTTTAATCCCTCCTGCTGCTGTGCCGCCTTATCTGCTCCCAGCAGCTTTCGCTGCTGCAAAGCCCTCTCCCCCTCCTTCTCCGGATCTTCTCCCCCTCCTTCCCGGCTCCCGCCGCCCTCTGACCAGCGCCCCCTCCTGTCCAGCCTCCCTGCCACTCAGCTCCCCACCAGGGCTCCCGTCTGACGCCAGATCAGTGCCCCAGAGCCCTTTGCCCTTTCGCCAGCTGCGGCGTCGAGGCTGTGGGCAGCCCACCCACTCCCACGCCGCCCTCTCCAGTCCTCCCCGCAGGCCCTACAGTCTTGGTCAGTTTCTGGCCCACCAAGACTTTGACCTTCTTGCCCACCTTTCCTGGTGCCCTCCTCAGATGCTCCCAAACCTTGGACCCAGTCCCTTTCGGGCCTGATGGCCCCTGGCCCTGAGTGGGGATGGGACAGTGGTATCCGACGTCGCAGAGTGTGCTGCTCCGGGCTGCCCCAAGGAGGCCAGGGTGGGGGCAGGGCCTGGCTTTCGGGCGCTAACTCTCTTCAGTCGCCTCAGATCACGTCCGGGACTCCCCACCCCCTTCGCTGGGACTCTCGTTAACCGCTTCTTCTGCCTCGTCCGCGGCATAAATAACCCAGATAAATCAGCCGCAGTCTGCCCCCCGCCCCTCGGCCCCCGCACAGCCCGTTTGTCACCGCTGCTCGCTCACCAGCCAGGCCTGGCCCGACCCTGGCCTCCCGGTCTCGTCCCTCCCGCCTACATCTGTCCCACACTGGCTCATCCCTAGTCCACACCAGAGCCGGGGACCTGGGCTGGGGAGGGTGGCTAGGGGCTGTCCTCTGGGAGCAGGCCAAGGCTGGAGATGACTCTAGACAATGCTGTCCAGGGCTTTGAGGGGTCATGTGGCTTAGGAATGGAGCTGGGTTTGGAAGTCAAGGGCCCACAGGGTAGGAAGAGGCAGATGCTGCTTAGCCAGGGGGTTCTCTGTGAGGTGGGCTTTTACCCCTTCAAATGGAATGGAGCTAGACAATCTGTCTCCCTTTGAGGCATTTCACCCTTAGAACCTCCATGCACCTCCTCTCAGGTGCCCCTTCTGCTACCCCTCCGCCTGTGCCCCCCGTTCTTAGCCCTGTCTGTTCTAGCCCTATCTCCCCATCTATCCAGTCCTTTTCCATGCCAGGGCACCTAGTTCATCCCTCGGGGAATGCAGCTGGCTGGAGAACTGGACTGGGAACAGATCTGGGAATGGGAACACCTGAAGTCAGAGGAGCTCAGGCTGAGGCCTATGACCCTAACCCAACAGCAATCTCCCTCCTACACTCAGCCCCAGGTCCCTAAGAGCTCTGCCCTGTGGCTGACACTCAGCTCAGCTCCTGGCCAGCCACCCAGGGCCTTGGTGCTCCCCTGGGGAGTGGGGAGCTGATGGTCCCTGGGGGAGTAGATGGGGGAAGGGAGAGGACAGGGAGCTTGGGCTCAGGGCTGGGGTGGGGGTGTGAGGAAGCTGGGCTGGGCCCCAGGGACCAGCTGGGCAATGAGCCGGGGAAGCAGCCGGGAGGCTAAATGAGGGAGATTATCACCCAACTGCAGCAGGGCAGAGAGGGAGGCAGGCAGGGAAGCAGGGAGAGGGGGGAGAAGGGACAGGGGACCAGAGGCAAGAGGGGCATAGAGGGACAAGGAAGGGGGCCAGCGGAGGCTGGGGAGGAGTGAGCTAGAAAAGCCAAGAGATGGGCTGGAAGGATGGGGGCTCCCAGGGAGCATAACCAGATTCCTGGCGGTCTGGCGACTGCATGGTGGCCACTTGGGGACAATTAGAGACAGCTGGCAATTGGCAGTGATGGGGGGTTGCCCACAACTAACTGCCACTTCACTTCTGGACACCCATCCTTACCCTGAGCTACCCTCAGGCTCAAGTTACCACCCAATTCCATTCCTTTTAGAGGTTGAAGTCTTCTTGCCATCCCTCTGGAGGGAAGAGGGTGTGATTTGGACTTGTGATCGAGGTCAATATGTGGTTGGGGAGTGTGACCCTGAGACTCCCAGCAGAGGGCAGGGGAATTTGAGGACAGGGATGGATGCCAGGGCAGCATCAAGTGCTGGGGAGAGCTTGGGGTAAGCTCCCGCTTTCTTGGCAGAGCCCCAGACTGAAGTAACCTTAAAAAAAGCAATTAAATCACCTTTTAAAAAAAACCCAGTTAAAAAAATCAATATTAGGAGAAAGGGGAAGAGAGAAAAGGATGAGGAGGAGGGATGGGGGGAGCTCTGGAAAGGCCTGGAAGCCTACAAGGGAGGGGGTTGAGGGAGGGGGTCCTGAGAAGGGTCTGAAAACAGAGGTGTCTTGGTCCCTTGGACACTTACTCCTGAGTACCAACTCAGCAGCTGCCTCCAGTGGCAGCTAGCTGCACTTTTCCCTCTAGCGTACTGTGTCACAGGCAGAGGTGACACCTTAGCCAAGGGTCTTATTTTTCCAGTTTGGGATGCTATGCCCAAAAAGCTTAGGTGGGGAAGCCCAGCTGTAGGGCCCCGGGTGAAGCCACTTTGCTGAAAGGTGCAGGCCAACTTTGGCAAGGTGCCATACATGGCCAGGACTAGGTGTTGGGCAAGCTCCACGCCAGGATGCCTCTGAGGGGGCTTGATCAGGCTTTGCCCCTGAGGGAGCATCCTCAGCCCCTCCCTTGGGGCCAGCAGAGGCTTGGGGGCCAGGCTGACGCAGGGGAGGGGTGGTCACTGGGCAGCCGGTGGACCTCGGGCTCTAATCCCCAGCAGCTGCCGTTTCCCTCAGATCGATTCCCTTCTCACTTTTTTTTTCTTCAGCTGCTGGTTCGGAGGCTTGGATCGATGGAGCCGCTTCCCCCGCCCCTCAGAGCTTCCTTTCCCTGCTGCTCATTAGCGCCCCGATTAATCAGCCCCCCCTTTCCTCTAGGGGACAAGTGCTTCCTTCTCCATAAGAGCATGCACTCACATATCAGCCCCCCAGGGCACAAGTGGCTTATTCCTGCCATCCTACCCTGGGGGCACTGATGTATCTCCTCTGCCCAGTCAAAAAGCTCCCCACCCCTGCCCATGATAACAGGCCACAGACCACCTTCCCCACCACAAGGAGGCAGCAGCCCTGGGAGGCTCCCTCTCCAGGTGACAAGCACCTCATGCCATCATCATCATCATTGATGTCCTCAGTACAGCATCCCCGTCCTGCTCCCTCCATACCTCGAGCTGGGCTCTTACCCCCTCCACCCCTGTGCCCTACCTTTGAAACCTGCTCTTTACTCTCTGGCCTGTCCTCTTGTCCTCTTGCCCTCTACCCCCAAGCCTGGTGGTGGCACGGACCTTGGGGAACATGTGGTGAAGCAAAGTGGCCATGGATGTGCAAGTGAGCCGCAGTGCTCTCTGTTCCAGTGGCAGCAGTGGCTGAGATGGGGGCTGCGGGCAAAGGCAGGGAGAGGGAGGAAGCTTCCTGGAGGGTCAGGGGCATGGTGGGCATTCAAGCTGGCAGTGAAACTCTAGAGAAGCCTAGAACCTTGCTAGAGTTGTGGCTATCCCCAAATCGGTGTTGCCTGCCTTCTTTTTCCCCTCCTTCATTCAAACAAGTGGCTCTCAAGGAGTTTCTGGAAACTGCTTGCAGTAAGTGGGGTAGTGGGATCTGCTAGCCACTAGAGTCAGGTGTCGGGGAGGCCAGGAGGTGGGGGACAGTGTTGCAGGACTCTTATGGGTGTGGTCCAGAAAAGTAGCAAAGAGTAGGCTGAATACTGGCTACAGCACCCTTCCCTGGATGTCCTGGGGGTGAGCCATCTGCCCCACCCCCAGTGGCTAGAGTGTAGTGAGTTTAGGGGCCAGATCCAAATGTGGGATCCCTGTCCTGAGCCAAGGGGTTTTCCCCTTTCCTGGCCTGGCTCCTGCCGCCCGTGCTGCCGGTGAAACGCTGTTGACATGTCCTGAATTATTAAGCACGGGGTGGGCTCCCGAGCACATGCTGAGCGGAGCGGCTGGGGCTGCGCGGCGTGGCGGAGCAGCGCTCGCTCCCTCGCTCACTCGCTCGCTTGCAGGGACACACGCAGGGGCTGACAGCTGTGCTGGTGCTGATAAGGGAAGCCACAAGGAGACGATCGAGGAGACAAGCGGCGGCAGAGGCAGCAGCGGCAGAGGCAGCACCAAGGCTTCGGAGCTGCTGGGAGTGGGAGTGACGCCCCCACCTCAGGCCCCCACCCTGTCCCCGTCTTCCTCCTGCTTGTCCTGAGTTTAGAAGAGCAGCCGCTGCCACCACCGCCACTCCGGAGGGCACCAGGGCTGCCAGCCAGGGAGGGACAGGGGCAGGGAGGCTCTGGCCAGTCCCAGCAGCCGGGGACAGATGCCGATCGAGATTGTGTGCAAAATCAAATTTGCTGAGGAGGATGCGAAACCCAAGGAGAAGGAGGCAGGGGATGAGCAGAGCCTCCTCGGGGCTGCTCAGGGGACAGCAGCCCCCCGGGACCTGGCTACCTTTGCCAGCACCAGCACTCTACATGGGTTGGGCCGGGCCTGTGGCCCAGGCCCCCATGGACTGCGCAGAACCCTGTGGGCACTGGCTCTACTCACGTCGCTGGTTGCCTTCCTGTACCAGGCAGTCGGCCTGGCCCGGGGCTACCTGACACGGCCTCACCTGGTAGCAATGGACCCTGCTGCCCCAGCCCCAGTGGCGGGCTTCCCAGCCGTCACTCTCTGCAACATCAACCGCTTCCGGCATTCAGCGCTCAGTGATGCTGACATCTTCCACCTGGCCAATCTGACAGGGCTGCCCCCCAAAGACCGGGATGGGCACCGTGCAGCTGGCCTGCGCTACCCAGAGCCCGACATGGTAGACATCCTCAACCGCACTGGCCACCAGCTCGCTGACATGCTGAAGAGCTGCAACTTCAGTGGGCACCACTGCTCCGCCAGCAACTTCTCTGTGGTGAGTTCTGCCAGCTGAACCACCTGGCCTGGGGTGGCCAGAGGCTGGTGTGGGGGGGTGGTTCATGAGGGTGTCCTCCACAGGGCTTCCCTCCCTTCTGCCGCCAGAGGCAGACCTCGTGTCTCCCCCAGCTGGTGCTTCCCTCTGGCTTCCCAGCCCTGGAGCAGTGGATGCTCCTAGGGGCTTACCCAGGGCTGCTGCTCCTCCTCTTCTTGGTCCTGCAGCTGCTGTGGTGCCCAAAGCTGGGGCCAGGGGCACCCAGAGGTGATCCCAGGGGTCCCAAAGCTGCTCAGCTGGCAGGGAAGGATGCACCATCCCAAGGCCAGAGTAACGGAGCCCCACTTCGCTCTCGCTTCCCTTTTCTTCAGGGGCTACTGGATTCTTCTTCCCACCAAATGAAGGTGACAGGAGGGGTACTCAGGGGGCTCTGGCTAGGGAGAGACTCAGGGCTGCCTTCTGGTGAGCTGGCCCAGCAGCGGGCTTCATGGACACTGGGTACCAGTGTCTGTCTGTGTCTCTCATGCCCCCCTCACAGCCACCCTCACACATCCCTCTTTCATGCTCCCCTCCGGCCTCCCACTTGCCAGTGCCCCCCTCTGTGCCCTGTTCCTGCTGCTCCCCTGCCCGGCTCTGGCTCACACACTGGGATCCACTCTGTGTGTATAACTCACCCGTGGTGTTGGCATGCACTCCTGCTCAGGGATACAGTTTCCCACACACTCCTTGTCACACATACAGTGTCCCTGTCACCACACTCACATGCACCCCTGCACACCCACACACCTGTGCCCAGAGAGCTATTCGTCTCCGTGTCCATATCCCAGCCCTTTGCCACCATGGATGGGGCCACGCTGTGGATGCCATCCTGCCTCATGACACACCCCCCACCTATGACAACTACTGCTCCCACTCTCCATGTGGGGACTGCTGGAACAGCCACTCACATACATGTGAGCACCAGCACAAGTACCCGCCCTGGGCGTGGGGTGTCAGCCCAGGCTGCTCAGCCCTGCACACCTCCCCCATCAGGTGTGTGAGTGCGGGGGGCGTGTCCTGTTCGCTGTCTGTCTATCAGGGATCCATTCACCCACAGTCACCAACTATCTATTATTCACGGTGCTTGAGACGCCTGTCCCCAGTCCACGGTTGACTCCCAGCATTGTGTATATGCGCCTGTTTTTCCTGTTTCGTTCCTTGTCATTGCCGGCTGCATGTGCAAATGTGTGGTGTCAACATGGTGCCCACTCAGGCCCAGCCTCCTGCAGCGGTGGGGACTTTCCCTCCTCATAGCCCAGCCCCCACGCCTGGGCTTTCCCTCTCTCACTGCCTCAGTGTCACCAGGTTCCTGGCCAGGTCTGTGGTGCCTGGAGTTTCCTGCTACAGAGTGGGGGCAGTTAGATAGAAGCAGAGAGACAGGTAGGAGGGGATTGTGCCGAGAGCAGTTGCCTGGCATGGGCCTGTTGCTGGCTAAACACTCTGTTTTCTAGGAAAAATCACTACTCCCCAAGCAAAGGCTGAAAGAGTCCTCAGGGAGGAGGTGGGTGTAGAATCTGAGTGTGGTCATAGGACCCATGGGTCTCCTCTGTCCTGCAGCCTGACCCTTCCAAATTGGGGAGCCCAAGCCCTGCAGTTGCTGTTGGGGTAGAAATCAATGGGGTCTTTGTGTCCCTGAGCCCTGGGGGTGGGCAGGAAAGGGGAAGCATAATGATACATCAGTGTTTGCATCAGTGGGAGGAAGGGGAAGAAGATTGGGGTGGGGGTGCTAAGGAGGCAAAAGGAGGGAGGTGGGGATTCCTACTGAGCCTGCTCCCAGAAGGGAGGAGATGCTCCATAGGATGGCCGGGAGGAGACAGCAAGGATTTCCTGTAGGCTCTTGGGTACTTTGGGGCTGGAGAGGGGAAGATGGGAGTTTATGGGCCCTAGTTCTGGGGCTGCAGCCAGACAACAGGGAAAAGGGGGCAAAGGAAGCACAGGGGACAGAATTTCCCCGTGGTGTTCCTGCTCCCAGAGGCCAAGCCTAGCCTGGACTCACACCCTTCCAGACACCGTCTGCTGAGTGTCACTCCTTGGTCTGGGCAGGGCCTGGAATTAAGAGTTAGGATGGGGCACATAATCCCTGGAGGAAGGGGGTCTTACCCAGGCAAGATGGGAAAAGGGCTGGAGACATGAGGGCTCCAAGAGGCATGAGGTCTGCCATCTTTGGGAAGGACATGGAGTCCTTGATGGGGACTTGGGGGTCTGTGATGGAGCACAAGGACATGAGCCAGTTGGTGGGGACCCTGACAGCGCGTGGGTGGTAAAATGGTCAGTGACAATGCCTGGCTTCGGTAAGGGGCTGTTGTGTGTTTTCTGTTACTTTTCCTGTTTCTTCCTTCCCACTCCCCACTCTGCTGTGACCTTTCCTCTGGAATCCAAGTTAATAAATGTCACATTTTCCAGCCTATTTTTACTCTGGGTTATGTGCCCTCCCCCAGTCCCCTAAGCTGCGGCTCTTGTTTCTGCTGCCACTGCAGTCACTCTCACCCCCACACTCCCAAATATCCCATCTACTCCTAGTCAGTCAGTCACGTCAGTCAGTCAGTCAGTCAATAAACACCTGGTTCTACTATGTACTGGGCTCCCAGCTAGGAACTATGAGGGACAACAAAGATGGGGAAGCCCTCTTCTCCAGTCCTTGTCCTCAAGCAGCCTACAGTCTCATGGTAGAGCAAGGACTGAGATGTGTGAAAGCTCAAGCAACCGTGCAAGAGTTAATCAGCTATGCAAGCAGTGTTTTAGGGTGCCTGGATTAATTGCCAGATGAGGTGCATGGATGGTAAGAGCCGAGTTGAGAGAGAGGGGCCACTCTGGGCTGAAGAGGGCTGGGGAGGCTTAAGGGACAGGCAAGCTGGCCATGGTTTGCCAAGAGAGGGACAGGGGGAGGAAGAGAAGGGAAGACTGGGGTGCAGGGATTCTCTCCCCCTCTGCCCTGCTCTCCTTCCAGTTGGCCCTCCAGTTCCTCTCCTTGTTCTCCACCAGCTCAATGTCATGTCAACCCACATGCATCCGTACCTCCTACTTTCACCATCACCTATGTGCACCCCTTCCTGGCTGCCTTGTCAAGGGCTCTCCATTCCTCCTGGATTCCTCCCACCACCTGCTCCCCCACCCTGTGCTCCAGGCCTCAGCTCTACTCTCTCTGCTGCAGCTCACTCACAGCCTGCACACTTAATGGGAAGATGAAAATCCCTCTTTCTCCTAGGCTTTATTTCTTGAGCTGAACTGTGTCGTTTGGGGTGTGGAGCAGGACATATCGGCAAAGAGAAGGGTGTGAATGTGGGGGTCACCAGGCAAGAAGGCCAGGTGATAGAGAGCAGGATGATGCCAAAGGAAGGGTCAGAGGGCTGGGGAGATAGCTCAGGAATCTAAGCACCTGCCTGGCAAGTACAAGGACCTGAGTTCAATTCCCAGTTCTGCATGCCCTGCCAGCCCTGAGCCATGCACGCCACTGAAACTGGGCATGGTGGCACATGCCACAGTGGATCTTCACTCAACGGAGGATCGTACACTGGACAGGTCAAGTATATGAGTTCTGGAGTCACCTGATGGTGAGAATTTGAACTCTGGCTCTCAGTTTTCAGCCCTGTGGCCTTGGGAAAGCCAAAATGCTTCTGTGACAACAGTCATTAAAGGGGACAATAGAACTTACACATTTGGGGTTGTTGTGAGGGTTGAAGAGCTTAGCTCACTGTGTGGTACCCACTAGTGTTAGCTGTTAACAAGTGCTGCTGGAGCCAGGGAGATGACTCAGTGGAATAAGTGCTTCCCTGGCAAGTGCAAGGGCCTGAGTTTAATCCCTGGTTCCTCAAAAATAACAAAACAAAAAACAAGTGCTGCCATCCCAGCTCCAGGCCCTCTCTACCCTGTCTATTCCCAACGTAGCCTACCTGTTTCTAACCCTTCCTTTGTTTTGGTTTTTAAAGATTTATTTATTTATTTATTTATTTATTTATTTATTTATTTATTTATTTGGTATAGGGTCTTGCTAAGCAGCTTGGATTCATAGTGATCCTCCTGTCTCAGCCTCCCAAGTGCTGCACCACCATGCCTAGATACAGTGGCCAGCATGGTGCTAGAGCCATGCTGGGAATTGAATAGTACTGGGCATTGAGTTGGTGTCCCTGCACTTGCTGGGGAGGTGCTTAGACTGCAGAGCTATCTCCCTGCCCCTCTGACCCTTCCTTTGGCATCATCCTGCTATCACCTGGCCTTCCTGCCTGGTGACCCCCACATTCACACCCTTCTCTTTGCCAACGTGTCCTGCTCCACACCCCATACAGGAAAGCACGTGTGCAGACCCGCATGACTGTGCACAAACTCGCTCTACATCCTCTCCAGGTCAATGCGAGCCAAAGGAAGATGCTGGGATGACAAAGATGTCCCATGCCTGCTCTCTCCAACATGGTAGTCACTAGGAACATGTGGCTGGGAGGTATTTGCCATGTGACCAGGCCAGCATAGCAAGGAGCTGCTGTCTTAGGCAAGGCCACTCTTGACCCCAGGAATCAGCTTCAGGCTGCTTGGCTGGGGCACTGCTGGAATTAGCAGCTGGGACCAGAGACTTACGGTCACTTTGATTGGAAGTCAGCCTGTCTACCCTCTTGGCCGAGGCCCTTGATTGGGCTGAAGATGGGTCCTGTGTCTAGGGGTGGGGGCACTGGTGTGTCTAGAAACATCCTGAGTACAATTGCATCTTTTTTCTTCCCAGATGCAGACCTTAGTCTTTTCCCTTCCATTCCAGTCTGTAAAATCAAGGTTTGGGGGAAGGAGAGAATTCTTAAGGATGGAGGGGTAGGACTTAGCCCCTCTCTGTGGCATCCCCTGGGTCTAGACAGCTGCAGAGAGGCAGGAGACTAGGGCCTCATGGTGCTTCACTGTCTCCAGTCCCTCTTGGCTCCTGGGCTTCCCTCCCCCTCCTGACCCTCCTTCCCCACACGCTGGTGACTGCCGTGACTATTAATCACTCGCCCTGTTCTCTTCCTCTCTACTAATCAGGCACAATTAGACAAGGCCTCTTCCAGCTGGGCAGTCCCCTCCCTGCCCTCCTCCCTCCTCTCCCAGTCCTACTCAGCCTCCACTCGGGACAGCTCCAAGGCTAGAGGAGCACATCTTCACTCTCTAGCTACCTCAGCCCCCAGTTCGGGGCCCCTCAGCAATCCCCTCCTTCCAGCCCAGAGGCCTGCTCAGCCCCTTCCCTTCTCTGGCATGCTCAGGCCAGTACTGACAGTCTCTCTGCCCCTCCTTGGCCATAGACACAGAGCTACTCCATGCCAGCCAAGTCCCAGCACAATGGGGCTGAGGGTCTCAAGGTACCCTGTGCCCCCTTTGCTCTGGAAGGGAGGGGATTCTTGCTGAGGCTGGCTCATGCCTCTTATCTCCTAGATGAGCTGGACTCTGACCTCCCTCCCCTGTCCAGACCTCTGTTTCCTCTGGTACCATCTTCTACTGAGGTGTAAACCTCAAGTGCATTTAGCTCAGCATCAAACTCAGCACTCGTTGGTCCTGCTTCAGGAGCCAGGCAGGAGGGATCAGTAAGGTCACACCATGGGGAAGAGTGGGTCTGAGGAGAACCAGGAGCCCATTAGCTTTGAAGGGGACAAGTTTTCCTCAACTCCAACTAACAGTGGTCTCATCTTAGGGTCCCTTGTGTTGGCAGGTTTTACACTGGTCAAGAGATGCTCTAAATCTTGCTTATCTCAATACAACTTTTACTGATTTTAAAAATATGGAGGGCTGCCTACAAATCATTGATTGCTAACACTCATGCTTTGGAAGGTCCTGCCCATCTCCTACTCCGACGCCCCCACAGGCTGTCCTGGAGGGGGCGCTCTCCGCTGACTGCCGGAGCAGTGGAGTGAGTGGGTGCTTGGTGGTTGCGGTATTCAGTAGCCTGGCCCTGCGAAGGGCCAGGTCGGTTACTGTCACACCCGGAGGGTCTGCAAGGTCAGTGGGCAGGGTCACGAGGGATGCGCCCCGCCTAGCCCCACTCAGCAGCCCCGCGTCCTCTTCATTAATCAGGAATCAGCCCCGAGCTGGGCTCATTATCAGCTCAGCCTCTTCTGGCACTGCCGGAAGACGCTGATTAGCATTTGAAGAAATGGCCCCCTCGTACAGCCCTCCTCCAGGAACGTCGTCTTTCTCCCCAACGGGGCTCCTTCCTAGAACCTCTCTCTGCCCTTTTGCTTCCCGGGAGGATTCAGCTCCCTCTTGTGGCTGGCTGCAGAGCTGCCTCGCTGGTTTGGCCCAGGCGAGGCGGGGCGGGGTGGGGCGGGGCGGGAGGTAAGGGCAGAAAGGATCAGGCATGGGGAGACTGCAGAGTCCCGGGGAGCGCTAAGAATGCCTGGCCTCAAGGCTACTGCGCCCTGAGTCCGTGGGTCCTGCCGGGGTGAGTGGAGGTGGCAGGAGCCTAGGGCGTCAGCAGAGACGGCGGCCACCCGAGGAGAATGGGCAGAGAGGGTGCCCGGCCCTTCTGCACCCCACCTGCTGGGAGCAGCTGGGCCGGAGAGGTGGGGACCTCTAGTCTCTCCGGCTGTTTTCAGGTTTTTTGTTTTTGTTTTTAAATCCGTGGTAGAGGTTTAGGGTCTTCAAAGCCATCCCAGATTGGGGCGGGAATGGGGGAGGGAGAGACAGGCGAGGATAGAGATTCTGAGGCTGGTGACAGAAGCTTAGGATACTGCGTTCTGCAGGAAGGGGGGATGTGGGAGCTGCGCTTCTTTCCTAGGCTCCCAGGCTAGGGACCTGCGGCGATGGAAACCCAAGCCATCCCCAGACCTTCACCGTGCCCTTGGGACAGCCGTTTAGGGTTGCAGGGGGAGCAGTTCCTATGAGATAGGCGCAGGCTGCGGCAGCCGAGGCAGCCGCGAGAGGGTTCAGAGAGGAGCCACGGGATGATTAAGGGGAAATGGAGGATTGATTTAGGAGGAAAGATTAAAGGAGCTAAATCCGTGGCGCTTGGCTCGGCGGTGACTAAGCGTGGACAGGATAATAGCTTACAAATGTGTGAAAGGTGTAAATACCAAACGGGGGAGGGGAAGCGGCTCCGTGAGCCGCGGGAACGGGGTGGGGGCCGGGCAGACCCCCAGCAGGGCTGGGGATCCCGGGGTGACTCCTGTGTAGTGGGGGTTCAGGGTGAGGGTGAAACGGGTGGTTGGGGGCCCCAGAGTCAAAGCAGAGGTTTCATTTCTTGGGGCGCAGCTTCCTGGGCCTTGGGCTGCTTTCCACGTCCAATGCCAACTCGACTGGGGATCTGAGGTCATGTATTCAAATCCTGCCCGAGTCCCTCGGTAGGCGACAGGCTTGTGGCAGTTCCCAAGCCCATCAGCTACCTCCCTCTCATCCTCCTTCCCCTCTAGACCCCCACCCTGTCAGGGTTCCGGCCCCCCTCATCCCCTCCCAGTCTACGGTGGGCGACAGTGGCTCCCTCCGCGGTAGAAGCCTCTGGCGCTGCTGCGTGCACGGAGGTCACTTTGCTGAGGAGTCGGGAGCCGAGGGAATGCAAATGAGGCAAACCCAGAGAGGAGAGCCGGAGCCAGAGGGAGGGCTCTGCGCTGTGATGGATGCCTGCCCTGCGGAGGAGCGGGCAGCGGCGGCCTCGGGGCGGGGCCCGGTCTGCAGCCCTCGCTTTGTGCGGCGCAGGGGGACGGGCCTGGGGCCTGGGGCCTGGGCTCCCGGTGGGCGCCCACCCAACCACCCACCACTGCCTTAGTTCATTTGGGAGCAGGGAACTCCTGCCGCCCGTCAGGCAGCAGTGGGTGTGTGTTCCGCCCTGTGTAAGCAAAACTCTTAACAACTTTGCACGAAGGGTGGGAAGGGCAACGGAAGACTTAGTTACCAATGAAAAACATTCTCTCCTGCAAAACTGACTGTCTAGGCCTTGAGGCCTAGGCTGTGGCTGCGTGGGGAGTAGGGCTGTCTGTCTGTTCAGGTCTTGAGGCCTGACTGCAGCCTCTGCCCAAGGCTTTGCTGGTCTCCTTCCCTTCTACCGCAATCCTCACTGGCACATTTAAGCAAACACTGAGACCCTCACTTCCTAGGCCCATCTTGAACAGGAAGTGGCTCTGCAAAGCAGGTTTCAGTGTTGACCATGCAGTAGGGAAGCAACCACACCCCCCCCACACACCCCCACACACAGTCACGCCCTCCTGGGGGTATTCACCCCTTATTTTCACTATGGCATTGCTTACTGCCCAGCCTTTGGGGAGGGGTTCTCCTTCAAGAAGCTGTCTTGGGCCCTCCATACCAAATCAAGCTCCTTTTCCACCATGGACCTCCTGACCAGGACCCTGCATGATATGACAGGCTAGAT